>OVAX01000218.1:54497-79576 GCA_900406405.1 Lepidium africanum | reverse complement strand
AAAGTAATGGTCTCATGGATAGATGGCCTATGCATATACTTCCATGGAAATCTTAAAATACAATCATATGTGTAGGCACCTCATTACCATCAATACCTTAAGGTGACTTCACCACCATAAATTTAAGATTTTTTCTACGCTTAAAATTGAAAAAGAAAATTTGAACATATATGATTCCTCCGAATTCGATTTTCTCTAGCCTGTGGTGGTTTTTTTCTATATCTCTACTACAAAATTTAGATCGAACTATGGTCTAATATTGACTTTTATCCATGCATTTATCTGATCAATTTTATTTTACCCAAGCGATTGATATCAACTTCATCTTTTCCAGTATGTATTTTTTGAGACCTTTCTACCGGTGCGGAAGTATTGTTCTTTAGATGTGAAGTATTATATTGGCTATAAGAAAGTTCATCGTTCATTGGCTCAGCTAGATGGTTTAGTTCTCGGATTTGGAATGTTATTATGACTAGTTATGTTTGAAGGTTTCTGTTCATTAATCATTTTTTGTTTTAGTCTCTTAGGTTTTTTTATTAACGTTTTGTTTCCAAAAACTTAATCGTTTTCTTTAGACTTATGTAATCGTGTTAAAATCCATATGAAAAACAATATATATGATTCATTCCTCCAAGCCCAATTAATTTGTCATTATTTTACATCTCAAAACAACAAAAACATTAGATTTTATAAAATAAAAATTTACATATACCATAACTAACCCACCAATAAAATTGTTTTTGTCATTAAATTAGCTCACATTTATCGGAAATTTATATTATTATTATTTATTATCTTCAAATATATTGGCGGGAGGAATAAACGAATCCAATGAAAGTCCAGGAACATTGAAAGCAAACATTTTACAGTATCAATGTTATATAATATATTATTATTTTATAATTCACAATATAAAACTAAATAAAGACCAAGAGAAGAAGATGCGTAAAATTCATAATATAAATACTATGTATGTCGAATTCTGGGGGTCGAATCAATAATTACAAAACTTGGTTTGTTCTCAATTATATTTTAGGATTGAAATACTTGAGAAATGATTCAGCCATGACACAGAGGAAGATATTATCGAGTCACTAGAAGTAACAGTGTTTTTGAGTGTGTGGTTAATGGTTTCCCTAGAAAATGGAAGCTAGTAGAACAAAAGACACATGGTGCATGAGATGTGTAAATTCACAATTAACTTTTCTTCAAAGCTTTCGTTTTCTTTTATCCTTTTCTCTGACTGATATATAAACGAATCCAATAGTATACGTTTAGGTTGATGATTACTTCTCTACCTTGACCGCCACGGAACCTGAACTTTACCTTCCTATTAAACTCAGAGAAAGCATTTAGTTCAAATTTGGCTTACATCATTCCGTTTGGAGACTGATTTCTTCTTCCGGAGCTTCAAATTGACCTGTATTGTACTTAAAAATTATTATAAAGTATAAGCTCAAAATGAGGAACACGTCTAGGGTTTGATTTCGAGAAGAGCACGGAACTAAACTCAATTGGTTTAAACACTTGAGATAAAGTGAGATATCCACTTATGTTTTTGAGTTAGGTTTTATGCCGTTTACTTGTTTCCACTGGCAAAAGTACGATACAATTTAATACGTACCCTCCATTGTCCAAAATGTGAAGATTAATGCGAATAGACCAGACCATCATTTCAGCTAGAACACAGAGTGACTATGTATCTAATGCATGGCTTTCTCTGCAACCAACATAGTGACCAATATAGCATTGCTTCGACCAGAACAACCAAAATTGTGTTTGCAGCATTCAATCAGAAATGACCCCCAATAAAACTTTATCTTAGACCATGGTCTATAATGCAACCAAGCTCCACTGCAGATTCACTAGGACGACCAGGCTCAAAAGATGGATCAGCCATTGGCTTCATTATGTCTGTCTTTGTAAGGTTGTACCAACTGAGCAGTCACAAAATCCATTACATGAGTCTGACCAAGTTGAACTTCTGAGCTACCATATTCTCTATTAGTTCCCACGAAATTAAAAGCTTTTGTTACTTACATATATTACAAACCGGGATGAATGTTACAAGGAATAAAAGAAAAGCAAAAGCATCCACATTCAAAATTGAAGCTTTGGAGCTAAAACGGTATCAATAAGCCCAACACATGTGTAAATAAAAGCACTTGCTTCCCAAGTAAGCTTCCGGTAATCAACTAATCATAAAGGCCACGACCATCGACTCTGAGCTCAGATTGTAACGCAGTTTTCACGAATTTACGTTCGTTCACAGTCAGCCTCCACATATATATTAGCCATGAAACAGAGCAAATCAATGACATCTTTTTGGAGAGTAAAAATCAGCAAGGAAAACTTAAACCATGTTACCTGTTGAGGAGCTAAAGGAGATGAGAAGAGACACTTCAACTTCCGTTTTTCTTTATCTCCTTAGAGAAGTCACCTTCCGCCTAAACAAGGAAGCGGTAGCTAATTCAGTAGTTTTACAAATGTTAAATACCAAAATTGTCATTATAACAAAGTACTTTTGTCTAAATAAATTAAGGGGCCTAGGTTTCACAAGTGAAGATCGTGACTTGCACGTGAAGCTTTGGGATCAAGCTATGTTGTTAAGATTTGGAAACAGATCTTTTCCTTTTATCTTTTACATGTCCTTTTCTTTTGTTTATGTTAAGCTTTACTTCTCTTATTGATTTTCTATATCAAAGTGAGAATTTATCATCTGTTCTAGGAACCGCAGGTTGTAAGAGAATGGAAACTAGCAGGATCTGTGCTTTGCCCGACGATTTGCTTTTGCAGATCTTGTATCACGTCCCAACAAAAGATGCAATCGCAACTTCAATCCTATCTCAACGATGGCGTCATGTTTGGACGATGCTGCCCAGTCTCGAGTTCATGGACGAAGGTACTAGTGAGAGCTTTGGGTGCTCTATTGACAAGTCATTGCAACTCCATAAGGCACCTAGACTAGATAGTTTGTTTGTCGAAGAGGAGGAAGATGAAGTAGAGGATGGTAGATTGGTTGGAGCCACTAATGTTTTTCCTTGAGAATTCTCCTAAACTAAAAAGTCTTACCATTGACAATGTAAGTATATACCAATATCTTCCCTCAAACACAAGAGCATCTAGTTTTGATGCTATTCCCGAATGCTTGTCGAATCATCTAGAGGTCTTTAGGTGGATAGACTTTAGAGGAAGAGAAGGTGAGAAACAACTATTGAGATATATTCTCCCAAACTCAAAGTGTTTAGAGAAAGTGGAGATCCTCTTCAAAGGAGTTAGAATCTATTCATAAGATTTCAAAATCATCTCAGCTTCTCTTCAACCCTCAATGGAGGTTTAACGGACGAACTTTTCATACGGGCCTCCGTAAATCATTTTGATATATTTAGTTATTATATTATGTATACATTAACTTTAATAATTCTTTTGTTATATCGTTATTATCATTTCATTAATCGGTCTGCTTTATTTACGGTCAATCAAAAACATTAAGAAGAAAATCAAAACCGAATAATATAACAATAACAACAATACATTAAAAATCAAAAAAGAAAAACAGCAATACATTTAATTGACGATCGTATCTATTGGTAAGAAAATAATCTTTTTTATTCGATGTGTTGAAACCTTTCATAGTTAAAATCTCCAAAATCATCTTTGCAAAAAAATATACTTTGACATATTAGAAAGAGTTGTGAATTTCTTAGGTTCTAGGTTCTTTGCTTTGCTCACTTTAGGCAACTCTTTTTGTTTTCGCAACCAATATATATATATATATAAAGGGGCCAAAAAATAATTTGGTCAAGAGCCCTCCAAACTGTTAAGACGGGGTTGAAGAGGGGCATGGAGTTATAGTGTCATTGTAGAAAAAAGAGAGTAGTTAGTTTCTGAATCACTTGAGAGAATTGAGGAGGCCGTGTAGCAGTTGTGATTGTCGACGTTTCCACTTCTCGCATAGCTGAAGATACCCAAATCTATATATGTAAAATAGAGTCTTTTCTCGTTATGCCACATCATTAATCAAAGATTAATTGTATAATTTAGTGATAATTTATTATAACTTCTAATAATTTACCTATTAATAATAAATCAAAACCAAATAAAAATAATTTAATTTGAAAATATAGAATAATATTATAATATATATATATATATATCAGTTTTTAGTCTAAATAAATGAATTTTTTTGTCGGAAAAAAAAAGGAAAGAGATAGAAGAGTAAATGATAAGTTGGTTTAATCCATCTATTGTGAGAAAGTAGAGATTAGCAGAGATTAGAAGAGAATTTGGAGAGGTTGGAATCCGATGGAAGAAGAGTAAAGAAGAAGAGGATATCTCTTTCTTGATTTTTATTAGTGTGTAATTACAACATCTTTATACACAAACAAAACTCTAGACTACTTCTATCTAAAGGTAAAGAAGACAATCTACAAAAAGGTTATAATTACCAAAACTAGAAATTGCTAAAACTAGTATTAAATTTTATGGAAAGCAAAAGCCAAATCCTACCATATATGTACCAACGGCTCCAAAGGCTCCAATTTTATCAGACTATCCAAGTCATTTTTATAATAACTTTTTTTTAGTAGAAATTTTGTCATTATTTTACATCTCAAAACAACAAAACATTAGATTTTATAAAACAAAAAATGTACATATACCATAAACTAACCCACCAATAAAACTGTTTTTGTTATTAAATTAGCTCACATTTATCGCAAATTTATATTATATTATTTATTATCTTCAAATATATCAGCAGGAGGAATAAAAGAATCTAATGAAAGTCCAGGAACATCGAAAACGACGTCGTCTATTCTCCAAATCTCCTCCATTCTCGTTCTACTATACTGCAACGACGTTTCTCCAAATCGGAACACCGTCGCAACCGCACGGCCACAATGCGCAACAGCTACTCCGTCAACATCACGGTAATCTCCAATGCTAGTTCCGATTGTTGTTTCCCAGTAAACTGCTTCGTCTTCCGGAGAAATTGTTGTGACTCTAGTGAGATGTGAATCTTCTAAATAGACTAAGAGACCGCTTTTCTGACAGAAATATCCGTACAGTGCGTGACGTATAACCTCCGCCGGAGCTCCGGCGTCGTTTCGTTCGATTAATGAGTCACGATCGGCGGAGACTTTGAGAACGAAACAATTATCGTCGCCGATTCTTCGCTCGCCTAAACATTGGGCTTTAGCGAAAAGCCCAGCTGTTGTTTTTGGGTCCAAGCCCTGTAATAACAAAATAAACGGTTCAACATTAAAATACATATTATGATATAAAAAAACTCATCGTTTAATATTTTATATGATCTTTAAAAATAGATTTTCTAGGTATATTTTAGTGTTTTTTGAAGATTAATTTTTAAGATTTTTTTTTTCTGTAAATTTTATCAATTAATGTTATGAATCACAAATACTAAAATATTATATAAAAATATGTAATGCAAAAAATTATACATTTATGAATAAGATTTTTTTTTTTGTTAACGCTTGGATTAACAAACCTCTATTTATATAGTTTAAACTTCATAAATCACATTTTAAATTTTATTTATAATTAACTACATGTAATAAGGAAGTATCGAAATCTGATGCCAGAGTTAGAGTATCCTAACAAGAGTAAGAAGAATTTGGCAAAAAAAATTTTAGTATATGAAATTTTCTAAAGTATACTTATTAATAAGAAATAAAGGGTACTAAATATTTATTGTGTAAAAATAATTAAATTAAATAAAGAGGAAGAAAAGAAAATGTGTCCGGCAGATATTCGTTGGGGTTTGAACGACAAAAACAATAAAGCAAAAGATTAAAAAAGAAAAGAAAAAGAGAAAGACAAACTTTGATAATCCCTAGAAGTTCCCCACTTTGAAATTGAATGAAAGATCGTATTCATAAAATTAAAAATAAATTAAATATTCATTTCTCTTAACCAATTATTGTACACGATTACCAAACAATTGGTTCTTTGAGCTGAAAATTCATGTAAAGCCTAATGATAATTTAGAAGATATAAAAACCTCATACATTACTAAAAAAGGAACAAAACTATTAACAAATAATTTTATAAATAGTACGTGAATATGGTATGGTAATAAAAACCAAGAAATCTAGAGAAACTAATGACGTCACGTGACAGGAAAGGGTAAAAGCACGTGCGGAGGTGGGAGAGTCAAGAGTGGGTAAATGGAGTTTTATTTGATTTTGAAGTTTCAAGAGAAAGCAAAAAAAGTAGCAGACAGCTTCTCAATCACTTGTCAGGTTTTGTATTTTTATTTCTTTTTTGTATGAACTTTGGTTTCTGATTGGACAGTGACCACTCTTTTTCCTTCTACTCTTATCTCCTGAACAAGCTTACGTCATCTTGTCTTTTTTATTTGCCACATATATACAATTATATTCCTCTAGATCCAACTTAGAGTTCTATAAAATCCTCTTTTTTTTCAAAAATAGTGAAATGTGTGTGTTTCAAAGAATATCATGTAATCCAAGAATATACATTTGATGAAGTGATTAAGATCATATCTATTGTTATACCTAATTCGATCTCAGATATTTGTATAATTTTTATGTGATGTTTGCGGTTTTAAATATGATTTTAGGGTATAAATTGTGTCTTATCGATCTAATTATTGACTAAAAAATTGTGTAATTTTGTTTTGTAGAGTTTGGGGTTTGAAAGTTAAATTTTTTTTGTTAATAATTAGATGATTTAACCCATACCTTAAACCTACGTTTAAAACCGCAACAATATTATGTGAGCAAATACAGTTCCCTTGAATCGAATTGAGATGGTAAGGTTGGGCACTCAACCAAAGGTACCGAAATGTTTGAGTTATGCATTAAGTTTTTTTTATCTACTTATAGGAAAAAAAGAACTAAAATTTGTGCTATATATGAAATTAGTTTTGATTATAATTGTATATTATTTTAAGAGTATTTATTAAGAAAATTGAAATTACCTGAATTAGACGACGAAGTGGACGTTGAGGACCTTTAGCAGCATGAGTACCAAGCCATGGTGTATGTCTCCAAACAGTTTTACCATCAGAGCCAGAGATGAGTTTAGTACCACCAAGAACTAGCTCAAGTGACCACATTCCAGGTTGCATTTGCCACAATACAAAGCAACCACTGTCTCCACTCCGACCATTTCCACCACCACCAAGTGTTTTTACGCTTTTTCCGGCAGCAATCTCAGTTTCACAACAACTCATTTTCATTATCCCTGTTGCATACATATTCTTAGCAGCCTTTGCTCGTTTTAGACATCCTGTTGCTGCTAAGTATTGTTGTATTATATAATGTGCCGTCGACGTTTCCTGATTATATATGGGTAAGTATAAATTAATAATTGATATATTTACATATACCTAACATTATAGTACTAATTTAAGTTGTTGGTCACCTTGAATGCTATAAGAATGCATAACTAGTTTGCCACATAATATTTTCTGATTTTTAGTAAAAATGTTTTGAATGTATACTAATTAAAAAAAAAATTGCAAAACACAGAAAAAAAAACTTATAAAAGTATTTAAAATCCAATATATTATAATTTAAAAACTTATATTAGAACTACAAAACATCACTTATTTAAAAAATTTTTGATAGAATATCATTTGACTATTTTTATACGGATTTATATATTCATTATAAAAAAATAAGATAGTTAGTTTGTCGGTATAGAATTTACAAAAGACAGATAAGATATATAATTGTTTTGAAACCCATTTTAACTCGAGAATAACTATTCAAACAAGTTTCCTCAATTTCAATAAAGAGATAACTTAAAGTATACACCTACCCTTTGAAATTTCTATACAAATATTTTTATAAAATACTATCATCTATATGTTAATCTTTTTAATTATGTTATATATAATCTAAGGAAATGAGTGAATCAAAGACCAAACTAAAGTTGCATTGAAAAACAAAACAATATGAACCAACCAAAGAAAAGTCTAAAAGAGGTTAAATAGTAAAACTTACAAATGGGACATTCTTAATTTGCAAAGAACCAAGAAGAGGATCATCAGATAACAGATCAGAGCCACTAACAGAGATTGGAGCAAGAGGACAACCCAAAACACCAAGCAATAGCCTCAAGTCTTGTCCTTTGGCTGGAACATCATAAGTATTATAAAGTGGTTGAACTGAAGGAGATGACATATTTCCAGAAATACCCTTGNTTTCGTTAGAATGGACCCAAGATTGAACCTTAAACCATTCTCTAATGGATTCCCATGAACTCTCTTTCTTAGTTCTTTCATCTTGCATGTCTGGATCTGGTCCTTCCATTAATGGTGTTAAAGCTTGTGGTGGTGAAATTCCCCATCTCTGCTTTCTCCAATATGATTTTGAAGAACTCATTGTGATCTCAAGTTCAATGAGTAATGATGATGATTATAATGATTAGAATGATGATGATATGATGTTTGTGAGAGTTTTTGGTTTGAATATTTGATAGAATGATTCTGTAGTGAATGAAATTATTGGCATATTAGTGTGTGTATATATATAAAGTGATGAATATGAGTGTAGAGAGAGACAAAAGAGACATTTTATCAGTCTGGTGGTCCCATAAGTTAAACCTTAATTACAATTCTAAATCGAAACAACCTTATACAATCAATTCGAATATTGACAATAAACAAACTTAGTTTATAAATTTAAATGTTTTGTTAATTATTTATTAACTAATGAAAAATATGTATGGTAGCTTGTTTTAGATTGGTGATCATTACACATCTACTAGTATGTTTTTAATTTGGTTGGTGAACTGTTTTAATTGAATTGCATTCTGCATTTTTTTTTCTTAGTGTTAATATGCTAAAACTAACAACAAGAAGATTTAACAAAAAATAAAAATCTAATCGCTAAGAAGTCGAGATGTATTCTATTCTTGACTAGTTTTCATTTATTGTAGTGCTCAAATATTCGAAAGAGTGCATCAAATTGTTAATGCTAATACTAACATCAACATTTATTTTTTTAACTGTTCAACTGAGTTATATGTTATATGTAGTAAAAAAATCAATATTTTTTTTTATTTGTATGTGTTTGGTGATTCAAAGATTAATTATAAGGTTTACAAAATTTTAGCATGTAACAATTTGTTTTTTTTTTGTCAATTATTGAATCAACAAAATTAGATTCATAACTCAAATTTTAGAAATCTTAAATTCTGTTATATAAAATTATACGACTGAAATTGTATGGAAATAATCTATATAGATGAATGTTAGAAACTGCAAAAACTACGACTCATTCAAATTAAATTATTTTTATCTTTTTAGTTTATTGTAATATGATTTGTCAACTCAAATGTCTTAAATCTATTATAAAGTAACAGTTTTTTTTAAAATCGAATTGTGATGAGAAAAATTGCAGAAAAACATCTACATAGCTGAATTTCAGTGTAGAAAAAAAAAGTAAAAAATGTAATTCTCTCAAGTTAAATTATTTTAACTTTTTAGTTTATTGCTAGGAAAATATTTTGTCTACCTAAATTGAAGAGATAATGTGTGTATGTATTGTTTTTTTATGCGTGGAAGAAGTGACTAAAAACATGGAATAAAATCTGAGTCATGTGAATAGATCCGATCCGTGCAGTTTCTTTTTGTACACAATGTGCACTTCTTTTGAGCCTTCGATCACACACTTTTTTGGTCCTTTGAATTTGAATTGTTTATCATAATGTATTTATTTACCATTTAGCATATGATCTTGGTCTTGATCTCTTTCGGTTATTTCAATGCTAATCATTTAATTTAATTCTAATTATGATCTCGAGGTATGATGATCTTTCTTGGAAAATGACACCACACTCATATTACTGTGTAATGTCGATTAATGCTCTTTTTTTTTGTTTTAATACTGTTGTAGTTTTCTTTTTGTCAAATAGATGTTGTGTCTTTTGATAAAGTGCTCATACTAAAATATTATATTCTTTGCAGAAAAAAAAATCTTGTTGAATCAACAGTAATTCAAAAAACTAGTATAATTATTAAAAACACCCATATATGTAATTAGTAATTTAATAGTATATATATATATTATATATTAAAGCAGAATACACATTCATTTAAATTATGTTTTAAACTTTAAGATAAAATCAATATATACTTTGTAACAACCCTTAAAAATAGGTTTAAGTAATTTTGTTACAGATTTTTAAAAATTCAAATTTAATAAAAATTTAATAGATAAATCTCTAAAAAAATCTAAATCTTAATAAAAACATATCGGTTACAAATTCGGTTATTAATTCTATTCTAGTTCGGGTTTAGATTCGATTTTCCGGGTACATAGATTTACGATACATCCTGGTACTTTATCGAGTTCGGTTCACCTACTTTGGTATTTTTGTTATTTTGGTTTAAAAAATATTCAGATTTTTTTTTCCGTATAGAGTTTGGTACAGTATATAGTATTTTTACATAAAAAATTTAAAAATTTAATAGAAGAACTAAAATTTGATTCATGATTTGGTTCTGATTTGGGTTTGGTTTTTCAAATATATACATTTAGGATTCATTGGAGTATTTTTTCATTTTTTTTTGGTTCAGTTCCTCTAATTTGGGTTGATTTCGATTCGGTTTGTATGCTTTTACAACAATATCTTAAAAAATTATTTAAAATATCAACATAGGTCTAAAAACTAAATAAATATGAGTTGAAAAAAATAATAAAATCTCATAATATAGCGTGGTATAATCTTAATATATATATATGGATAAGGAGTAAGGTTGATATTAAAAATACACAACATCACTTATTTTTATTATTTATTATGGAGAGTCAAAACATTAATCGAGACATAAATGGTTTAGTTTTAGTAGTCCTAAGAATTGGAACTCGATTTCATATAAAAATAAATAATAAACATATTCAACAAAAGGTAGCAAGTCACATGTGAGAATAGTGGCGGTAGATATACATGGATAATCTTATAAGCCAAGCTTATAAAGTTATAAGTATTTATGTCAATATGTATATAGTCCATATGTTAACTAACACTTGAGACTTGAGAGGGACACATGTCGTGACACACGTGTGAAGTAAAATAAATGGACTTTTCAATTTGGGTTTGAGCTAAACCTAATAATGGGCTTCACGTTACGGCCCGGCGACAGGTAAAACTAATCAGTTTTTCGGTTTGGGTTTGAGACTAAGAATATCTTCAAAAAAAAACAAAATTCCTAGCTAAACCTCAAATATTACGGAGTAAGAAATATGCTTTGTGATTAAGGGTACGCGGTATCAAAGCAATGAAGCATTACCGGAACAAGCTACTCAACCTCGAATAATCATCTAGATATGGGTTAAACGCTAGCCAAACTAAAAGGTCCACAATTATCTTAACAAGATCCGAACGATCCACCAAAAATTCCACCTCAAAAATCTGAAAAGCTAGTAACCTCCAAAGAATAACTCTGTTTTTATGCATGTGCTATTATTATTATATTTGCTCCAATTGTTGGCCACAATATATTACAGGAGGACTGTATACTGACAAATGTCAATAACAGGTTATCAAATATCAGAACTCTTGACCACACATTAATTATTAGTTCATTGTTTTATTATTGATGTGATAATTCTTACATTCTCAAAAAAAAAAAAAAATTGTTGGAAGTGTGTCATAATGACGGATTCTTCAACACCATTGTTGACCGATCTCGAAGAACCTGAAGCTAATTCTTCTCCTCTGGGTTTCGACAAGATCGTCGAACAAAGCTTGTCTGATTTCGGAATAACACAATTCTTACAGATACTTCTCGTTGGACTTGCTTTAGCCTTCGATTCACAACAAATATTCATCACAGTCTTCACAGATGCTTATCCCACTTGGCACTGTCTTAACCACACGATTTGTAATCCGACAACCTCCGATATCTGTAAGATTCCTCGATCAGCTTGGGATTGGGACAATGGATTCAAGGGTAAATCTGTCATTTCAGAGTTTGATCTCGAGTGCTCAAGCTCTTTCCTTAGAAGTCTTCCTACATCAACTTTTTATGTTGGTTCTATCGTTGGAGGAGTTTTCTTAGGTATAATCCCAGATGGTTTCTTGGGACGAAAGCAACTACTTTTCTTCTCGTCTTTTGCTATGTCACTTACTGGAATCTCAATTTACTTATCCTCCAACATCTGGATTTACGCTTTCTTAAAGTTTGTAATTGGATTTGCTCGTTCCCAAACTGGAACATACGCTTTAGTTTTGATAAGCGAGCGAATTTCCACCAAATGGAGACCTCGAGTTACTATGATTCCTTTTACTCTATTTGTGTTAGGGTTCATGTCACTGTCTGGAATCGCGTTCCTTGTCCGACACGCTTCCTGGAGAGTTCTTTATCTATGCACATCAGTTCCTGCAGGAATCCACAGTATTTTCGTCTATTTCTTTGCCTTAGAGTCCCCTCGTTGGCTTTATTTGACAGGGAAGAATGAAGAAGCCATTGAAGTGCTTAAAAGTATTAACCCTGCAAAGAGAAGTTACTTGGAATCAGTATCTTCTAGGTTACCTCCAAGAGAAGCTCTGAAACAAGCTTCAAACTACTCGATTAAGGATTTGTTTATCCGAAAATGGGCTTTTCGAAGAACGGTAATTGTTATGATCATAATGTTTGGGTTAGGAATGTCGTATTACGGAGTTCCATTAGCAGTAAGAGACATTAAAGTGAACATCTATTTGAGTGAAGCTTTAAACGCAATGGTGGAATTACCTACATTTGTAATTACACCAATCTTGTTGGAGAAATTCAGTAGAAGAAACTCAGTGCTTGTGAATTGCTTACTTGGAGGAGCATCAGGAGTGCTTTGCTTTGTCCTGAGTCTTTTTGGGAGAACAACCATAGCTTTTGCTTTCGAACTCGGTTCTTTCTTCTGTGCTAGAATTGGATTCAATCTAATGGCTGTTTATATGGTTGAGTTGTTTCCTACATGTGTGAGGAATAATGCAACAATGATGCTTAGACAAGCACTTGTGCTTGGAGGAGCTTGTTGTCCAATCATTGCTTCAATTGGAAGAAATGTTCCTTCACTCTCTTTCGCAGTTTTCGGATTTGCAATGTCAGGTCTAGGACTCTTCGCATTGCTTCTTCCTGAGACTAAAGGGTCTAGTCTTTGTGATACAATGGAAGCACAAGAGCAAAGAGACAAGCTTCAAAAACAGAACATAGTTGTATAAATCTGTGTTCTTTCCTTATAAAATCGTTACCGAACCGATTCTGATTTCTGTGTAATTCATATGCAATTTCATATGTTCTATTGAAACTAAGAAATGTTTTACTATTCATCTATAAAGTTATCATGTGAATGTCTTTGTCTTTGAACTACTAATACAGACGCATTTACATCTAAAGATGAAGCTAGGAAATCACCAACAGTGCCAAGCTCTGGACACTCTTCCCAATCCTTCATTCTCACTGTCATTGGGCAATCTCCTCTGCTCTTTCCAACCACAAAGAGTGAATACATTTCTCCAATCTCTCTTAGAATCGTCAATGTATGTGGTCCATTGCTTACAATCTTCTCTAAGAACCCCACTTGTCCCGTTGTCACAAATCTGTTGGAAATCAAATATTATCAAAAGTTGCAAATTACAGTTATCTTAGCTTAGACTAGCACTGAGCATTCAATTCTTCGGTTCGGTTTGTTTAGTTCTCTTCTTCCAGTTCTTTAATTTAGGAACATGTATTTTTTTGGGTTTAGGTATAAAATTTTAGAAACCGTTATGTTATTTAGCCTGTTCGGTTTCTGATTCCGGTATCTCTATCTAATTAAAAAAAAACTTAGAAAAACTATGAATTCATTATAATAAATTAAATATTTTAGTTATTTTTAGTAATTTTGATTTAGGTTGACTAACAAATTTGAATCTATAGTTACAATTTTGGATATTTAGATTGTTAAATAATATATAAATAAACCATTTTAAATATATAATTGTATTTTGGTTTTTTCGGATAACTATTCGGTTCTTGGTTTGGTTTCGGTTTCGGTTTTTTTGCATAAAAATTTAAGAACCATTCAGTTATTTAGCCGGTTCCGATTTGGTTTGGTTTCTCTTATTTTGGATCGGTTCGGTTCTCGGTTAGTATGCCTAAGGCTGGCTTAGACTAAAGAAAAAAAAAAGAGTATTAGATAAGTACCTGTTATAGAATTCTTGTAAGAAGCTCCGATCTGTTTCATGTTCAGTTTGGTTTCTTCCCAAAACATCCACAAGAACTTCATTATTATCTAGTGTCGTTACATTTCCAACAGGAGTCTCTGCTCTTGAATCCTCTGAGACGAATTGTATGATTGTGAGATGAATAAGACTGTTGTTCACAAGCCACTTGCACAAAGCTAAAGCCTCACGATCATCAGGACCACCAAAGAACAATGCCGCAACATGTTGTACTGAATCAAACCCATGAAGCTGTTGAAATCCAGTTATGTTTCGATCCACAAAAATACCAATCGAAGAAGGAGCATGCCTAAGAACATTCCGATTCATTTGTCGGAATGTTTCTCCATCGTTTGTAGTTTTTCCATCAATCCTTTGATGTTTATGAAATGGAAGAAATACAATCGAAACTCGTAGATCTTCTGTTGCATTACATACCTCTTCGTGCATATTAACCATTTGTGTCACAAGTTTCACTTGTTGAATCAATATTTTGCTCTCTTTAGCAAACAAATCAATCGAATCATTGATCTCTAAACCATCATTGGTTCCAAATTCGTCATCTCCATGGACATTTCCTCCATCTTCATCGTGTTCATGATACAATAATTCCGATTTTCGTTTCTTAGGAAGTGGTACAAGGTGCATAAGCAGAGGCGTGAATGGCTTAGATGCTCCATGAGAACCACTTAAAGCTGAGAAAAGAGAGATCGCACCACGAGCGTGACGAGCTCCATAGACACAAGACAAAACACGTAACTCCTCGTTTGTGTCATGAGATTCAAGTGAAGTCTTTTCGTAAGCAAAGTCTTTCTCTCTTGCTTTAAGTATGAAAGATGCAAGGACACCACTTACTAGTGTCGTGATCACCAAAGCAGCCACCATCATATCATGAATAGTTGTCGTCCACCATTTCTATATACAAACAAATGCAAAAACATAACCATAAGTACTATAAAAACAGATTAGAAATGTAGATATTTCTCAAGTTTAACATGGTATTAGAGACCAAGATTAGTCTTTTCTAACTATATGGCTCCTATAAGTGACTCGTCTACTATCAGACACCAAAGTTAGTCCAACATACGGTTTTCTAACTATATGACTCGTATGAGTGATTTGTCTACTATCAGAGACCAATGTTAGTCCAACCTATGGCTTTCTAACTATATGATTTGTATAAGTGACTCGAAAGTTAGTCCAACATACGGTTTTCTAACTATATGACTCGTATAAGTGACTCATCTACTATCAGAGACCAATGTTATTCCAACATACGGCTTTCTAACTATATGACTCGTATAAGTAACTCGTCTAGTATTAGAGACCAAAGTGAGTCCAACACATGGTTTTTTAACTATATGGTTCGTATAAGTGACTCGTCTAGTTGTAATATCGACTGAGTAGAGCAAATGACGTACCTTTTCGGAATAGTTTGAGTCGAGGAGAAGAAGACCTACATGGCCTTTAACAGAGAGAATGGTGGATAAGAAAAGCCAATGTTTCTTAGGGATCTTCAAGAACATAGAGGCACTTATTACAGCAATAACTTTTCCAACTAAAGTTAAAGCAATAATAATAACGAGACCAAGGTAATAACGTTTGGTTAACGCAATGATGCTGAATCTGAATCCAATGTAACCGAAGTATACCGGAAGAACAAACTCATGGATTGGGTAGCTAAGTCGTTGAATCAACGTTCTATGAGTCTTTCCTTGTCGTGGGAACATTATACCAATGGTGAAAACCGAAACCGAAGAATTAACATCATAAGATTCTATGGTTATACCAATGATTAGAAGAAAGATGATGAACACCAAAGTTTCAGCTTTTGAGAGGTATTTCTCTTTAGGGTTTCTCTTTGGAAGCCATGGAGCTAAGAATCTGTTGAGTAAGATTAAGGATCCAGTCGCGAATACAAAGAGGAAGAGATCACCAATCATAGATCCAGAGATGAAGGCAACGATTATAGTGTAGAGAACAACGTTTGATAATTCGATGAACAATGCACATGAGACTGTAAGTCGACCAATCTCAGATGTGTTGAGTTTCCAATCAGCGATTGAACGGACAACAACAGGAGATGCCGTGTTGGTTAAGGTAATGAAAAGAACTAAGAATAACGTAAAGTAATCTTCTTTGATTTGAAACAAAAAGATGAATATCCATAAGGAAGCGAGACTGAGAAGACCACCAACGAGATAGGAGCTTAAGGTTATAGCAATAGCTTTTTTGAAATTTCTTCTCATGAAACGTAGATCAACTTCTAGACCGATTAAGAACATGAAAGATGTTCTTAAAGCAAATGAGAAGAAAGAGTAATAATCTGCTGCATCTGTCTGAAGGAAGAATTCTTTAACTTTAGGTATTCTTGAGAGTAGAACAGGACTTAACACAATTCCAGCCTGAAAAAAACAAATGTTAGTCTGAATTTTTATTCCGGAAAACAATCTATTTTCTCACCAGATGTATCATATAACATCAAATTCACCCCAAACTATGGTCTCATATCATAATAAAGTTAAAGATTTCAATTTTTATGAAATATGAGTTCTAAACATATATATCCTCAGAATATCCAGTTCAAGACTTAAATCTTCTATTAAATTGATTTAAATCGAAATTGGTGGAGTAGCAAGTCTAGAACTATTATTTTGGGAATATATATGTTTAGAACTTTAACTTTTTTATCGGCAAATATAGCACGAAGTCATAGTTTGGGGTGAATCTGGTGCTATATGATATATCTCGTGGAGAAATAAACCGTTTTCCCTTTGTCTACATACCTAAAGTTTCTTGTAATGCAAGAAAGAAATTTACTTACCAGAATCTGAGCGACGGGACCAGCTTGGCCGCAAGGTTTAAGAAGGAGATAAAACAATTGAGAGAAGACAAGAATACAAGCCATTTGAATGAACATTGTGTTAAGTGGATTAAACAATTCATCTCCTTGAGGTAAACAAAACAACAACTTTGGATCCATTTTCTTCTTCTTGACTCAATGATCATGAGCATTCTTCAAGCCTGAAGATATGATTAGACTAAGAAAAAACGTTTTGCAGGGGAAAAGAAATCGAAAATGCTTTCTAAATCGAGAATATATATTTAAAATTAATAATTTTACATTTGGTTGAAGTTGATAAAGGGTTTACAATTACTTGACCTTCCTTTAATTACTCAATGCCTCTATTATTTCCCTGAAAATCGCATTAATTAAGTTGACTGAAATTGAATATTTACATAATAAATTTATTAATGAATATTTGATTATTATCCAATTAATCAGCACCAAGTTCATAAAATATTTTTACTTTTTTCAACAAATTCAATAGCTTATAACATAACATATTATTCACATATTTTGTCCTAGTTCAGTACCTCTTCTTCTTGTGTAAAAAAATAAAATAATAAATAACAAAAAATTGTTAAAATTAGTTTTAAAAACTATTTAAAAATTACAAAGGACAAAATATTTTATGTTCTTTCTCTTACTATTCATGCAACCAAATATTTTTTTTAAAAATAATAAATTGATCAAAGCATATATTTTAGTCAAAAATTGTTATAATATACAAAAAATAAGGGTAAAGACAGAAAATTAAGAATATTTGGAAATATATGAAAGCATATATAGAAATATAGGAGTTTTTTTGCAATTATGTTAAAGTACGAACCTGAAGTGTTAAATCTAGAACCCTAGAAACTCCGGTGAGAAAAACGGTGACTTGGAGGAAGAGAGACCACGAGAAGAGTCGAGAGAGAGATGTCGTTCATGTATGAGAAGAGCAATACCTGGAGATGGCTAGTGACGAAGACGCGTGATTCTAGATCTTTCTTCTTCACCTTCGCTACTTTATGTGGTGTTATTCCTGGCATTATTGGCTATGGTGTTATGCAGGTCACTAATTCCAGTAACCCGGAGCTCGAAGCCCGTCTCCGACAATCCGCTCGCCCTGAAACCGTTGTATGTATCTCTTCTATGTAATGTTGCTTACATTTCAAGCGAGAAAATTCGTGATTGTTTTAGGGATTTTACTCTTTCCTTGAGTACTAGGTGTTGTTGCAAGTTCTTAGGATTTCTTTGATCATGATTGCTGTGACTAGATCATGTAATTGGTCTTCTGTTGATACTAATGGGAAAGCTTGATTGTTTAGCTTGGTGGATACAATTTGCTCATTCATAGTCTCTAGAAAAACCTTGATGCTTGGAAACTTCTCTTTAAGTATGAGTAGAGCTTGATGATTTTTGTGTCTTGTGCTTTTGTTGTTTGAGAGTTTGAAATTGTTTCCTATCTTCTACTTTGCAAAGCTTTCGTTGAATTGAGTCCTTAGAGGTGTCTAGGCCTAAATTTGTAGAGTTGAACATTTTCAGGTTCTGTTGCTAATAACACTGTTAACTCGGATTTTCATGTATCTGAGTTCATGCTCTGCTTAACAATGTCGACTCGATTGAATTCTATTGACATTAGGCTGATAGTTAAACATGAAACCTTATATAAAGTCCTCTTATTTAGCTCTTTTGTTTTCCTTTTTTTAACATCAATCTTTTTGTGGTATCTTTCTGCTAATGAACAACGCAATTTATGGTCAGATGATGGGTAAAGTAAACCAAGAAAGGCTAGCTGAATATCTCAATGAGATAAAACAGAAGCAGGATACAAACGACAGATACGTGGCTGCTCTAAGGGGAGAGACTCTTACCAGGAAGCCTTATCAAAGAATCCAACCAGTGCCAAAGCCAAATGACACGGTTACAAGTAACACCAAAGCTCAGTAAGACTGGATTCTTTCAAGAGTCAGTGTTAATGGATGTCTCTCACGAATCTTTTGTCGATACAAAGATGGCATATTTCCTGGACGTCATTTTTTTTCTTTATGGTAGCTGGCTTCTAACAACACACAGCCTTTGTGCTATTCAAAATGCTGCAACATTTTGTTATAATATGTAAAACTCATGTTTTGTACATTGCTTCTTCATTCTTGTTTACAATAAGAGGGAAATTTCATGGTACATGCGAATCACACAGAGGAAATTAGAATGTACATGCTTGATTCTTGAACATAGTTAGAGCTTGGTAAACCAGGCTGCATATTCTACAAAGGAGAAGAGTATGTGCAATCGTTTTCTTATGTTCAGAGTTTGTGGACATTAATCATACGTAAAGTCGTAGCCGGCTTGTGATCCGTACTCGGCAAATTGGGCAATTTGATATTCTGGATCCACAATCTCCACAAGTCTGCAAAAAATGTTTATTCATGAATGGGTTTGAGACTTTGAGTAAACTGAAAGCAAACAGTTAAAACCTTCTTACCATGTGGCCACAGCCAAAAGCCACGTCTTTTCGGTTAGTCAGACAAATCGGGCAGCTCTGTTAAATGGAAAACCATACGAGATGAGAGTTGATTCGACAAAGCAGAACAAGTAGTAAAGTATCCATATGATCAGACCTGGATATGTTCAGGTGATCCTGATGATGATAGTTCAGCATTAGTTGAAGGCGTGTACGGAATTGGTGGTGGTCTCGGAACTATCTTCTTAGCTGAGCCTGTCTGCTTCCTTCATAGATTGGTGCATACATTGAACATGAATCGGAGAGGCAATTAGAAAAAATAAGAAGCAAAAAAAGACAAATCTTGTCTGTTAAGAGCTTATGGAAGTACCCTAGTAAGTGGAATTCAATGGCTGCTTGATACTGAAAGGGAATCTCCATTAAAGCAGCAAGTGCAAAAGCAGTTTCTTTGGCAGACGCTGTTGAGTCTCTCTTCATAATATCTGTGAAGTTCACAAACTTCGCAAAGAGCAGATCAAGATTCAGTAAACAAGCTTGCAGTTGAGAATCTAAATGGAAAAGAAGTCAGAAAGTGACTGGAAAGATACCTGAAAGTTATCGAATTCACGCTTAGGGATCTTATCATCGAACTTCCTCATGTCTTCCCATGGTCCATCTCCAACACCAACTAAAATAATCGACAAAGCATAGGAGCTGCAGATTTCGAATATAGCTTGTTCTTAGAGTCCAAGTTACAACAAATAGAGAAACTGATTCAATGTATTATCTATCACCTTGCGTTAACAATTGCATCAATGGTTGTCTTCTCTTGTTGACTAAGTTCACCTTCAGACATATCCCTACCTCTCGTTACCTTCACATTCAAAGTGTCATTGCCTTTAAGTTTCTATGTTCATCAAACCTGTTTGATTACTCATTTTGTCTTTTTACCTGTCCATCAGCAACAATCACTAGAACATGGAATTGTCCTCCATTCTTCTCAACAATGTCAACAGCAGCATCAATGAGTGGTCCATACGACGTTGGCCCTTTTGAACATGGAAGCTAATGATTTAGTAATAAAGCTATGAAAGGTATATTTAGATTCTCAATGAAAGACCTGATAGACGCAAGTTAGGTGCAATTCTTCTGTAACATGCTAAGACTTCTTCAAAACCATGACATGGAGAGTTATCACTATGGAAACTAAACACTTCCTCATCATGTGTTGTTGCTGGATGATGCAATAAAACAGAGAATCTCAGGAACAAAAACAAACGTTGAAAATGAGATTAAAGGAGAAACATTAAAACTTACAATCACCAAAGCCGAAACAAGGAATAAGATTGTCTTCATCAAAAGGAGCCAAAGTTTGGCCAATAACAAAAATCGCCTTTTCATATGGGTTTGGAGTTTCCCCAAGCTCGTGCAGACATTTTCCATTGAAAGAAGTTTTACCTTAAACAGAAAGATATTCACTCATACACTTGCTACATTCAACATATGTGAATTTACAATAAGTTTACTTACCAGTCCATTCATTGCTCTTAGTGAAATCAATTCCGAGAATGAGATTAGATGATTCAAGACCAGCTTCTCTTAGAGCTTTTGATACCTAAACACCATTCAATAACTTAAGAACAACTCTTCATCTCTAACTATTAGAATGTGGTTGATTTCTTACAACCGAAAGTTAGGATTCTTCTAGTGAAATATCAAAAGTTAAATCCGAATTTACAAAAACCTTAAACATTGTATAATTTGGTAAAGATGGAATATAATGTAAGGGTCAATCACCATTTTTTGCATAACTCTTAAAATTTACTAAAAAAAGTCAACGAAACCAAGGTTATCCAAAAGTCAAGTCAACACCAGAAATTGAGATAACACAATGAGAGAAGAAGAAGAAGAAGAAGAAACAAACCTGGTCGAGAGAAGAGAAGCGATCAGGGATAAGAGCATACTTCTTCTTTGCGGCTTTAATCTTGTCGGAAACAGAGACTGAAAGATCCGACAGTGATGGTTCATTAGCTTGAGACGACGTCGTTCCCAAACTCATACTTCGACTGCTTTTGCTTTTTCCACTTCCAAATCTCTTTAAGAAATTCCCCATAGACATCTCCTTTCTTCTTCTCCTTCGAAGAAATGGTAAAAATACAGTTTCTTTCTTCTTTGTTCGAATATTTTTAAGAAAGCTACTCTACAAGATACTGATAATACATATATCTTCAATGTTGTTAATTAATTAACTAATTACACTTTTACTTGCTAATAATCATCATTAACCACTAATTCTTATCTACTTCATAGTTGACTTTAGATACCTAAAACAACTTAAATATATTTTTATTACACTGAAAATCTTATAAAATGGATATATATATATATATGTATAAATTAAGAATGACTTTTGTGATGGACCTGGTATTAAAACAAAAGAATTACTTTGTGATTAAGATGAGAATCAGATGCTCTTATGGTCATCTCAACTTCCAAGTTAATTTATCCTTTATTGCACTCTATCTGTTTCTTTAACTAGAGATAAAGCTAGGCATAATACTCCAAACTTGAACCCGAATTCATAACTAATCTAAAATATTTGAAACCAAACCTAACCGAAACTGATAACATACTTGAACGGATTTTAGAATATAGGAGTATGAGTATTCGTATCCAATCGAGTAGAAACTCATACTGAAATGAATCCAAATTACATGAAATCTTGTCGTATATTTTAAAATATTTATACATGTAGTTTAATTACATAAATATTATAAATTATTATTATAAATCTAAATATAGTGATTAATTTAGAATTAAAATAACCCAAAACAATAAAATATTTAATATTTAAAGTAAAAGAACTTTTTACATTTTTTATAAAAATGATTAGATAACAAAATTAATTAAAAAGTTTAGATATTAAAAACCGAATTGAACCTGACCCAAAATAAGGTATTTTGTAAGAACCAAATTTTGTTGGAATCCCCAGGGATGCCAAATATTAGAAGACAGAGTGATTTGGGCTTTTTAGTACTTTAAGAGCTTTTCGTTCATGAAGAATCAAATTGAAGTGTGGAATATGGGCTTTATTGGCCCATATTATGACCCAAGTATAAAGGATAAGATTGGAATATTCCATTAAGGAAGGAGTGGGTACGTGTCCCATGTAATTAATATGGTTCGTAATTATTTTAGCCCACACCCAAAGGAAACCAATCAGTGTACTGTGTACATCACATTTATATTGAGTAAATAAATATACGTGACCAAAATTGACGTGTTTTCGCGACGTGTTAGGTGCATATTCATAATCTTTTTTTTGTGAAAGAATATATTAAAAATTTTGTACGATAAAACGTAACAAATATTTATGAAAGTATTGAGTAATGACTATATTTAATTTAGTATGATTGACGTTTTTGTCTTTATGCATATATTTCTATATCTATTATGTCCTAGGTTTGAATTATAACTATTTTGTTGCGAAATCAAATAAGAAAAAGAAAATCAAAACTATCCTACTATTTATCAATAGTAAGCAGTTTATTTACATACATCTAAGAATAAAATAAGAGAAAATTACGAAAATATTCTATCAACCAAATTTATTTTCAAAAATAGTATCTTGTTTTGCACCATTTTTTTAAAGAGTATAATTGAATAATAATAATTGAACATCATATTTCTCAAAAAAATTCATAAGATAATAGTTTAGTTAAAATATATATATATATATATATAAATTTGAGAAAATAGATAATGTAGTTCGAGGAAAATTTTTGTAGTTTTTTTTTCATAAACTAGAATTAATAATAAAAACCTTTGTAGGTAGTCTTTAGTTTAGAGAGAGACGTACTTATATATTTAGGAATCGAATTCTACAATATTAAATAGTAATTTAGTTAATTAAATAGTTAATTGTGGTACAATGTAAAAAAAAAAAAAACGTTTTTATTGTTTACATTTGTTTTTACAATAAAACGTAACAAATTTTTATGAAAGTATTGAGTAATGACTATATTTAATTTAATATGATTGACATGTTTGTCGTTATGAATATATTTCTATATATATTATGTCCTACTCCTACGTTTGAATAGAAACAAAAGATCAAAAATATCCTACTATTTATCAATAGTAAGCGGTTTATTTAAATACATTTAGGAATAAAATAAGAGAGAATTACAAAAATATTTTTTCAGCCAAATTTATGTTCATAAATACAATCTTGTTTTGTTCCATTTTAAAAAAAGTATATTTGAATAATAATATTTTGAAAATGATATTTTTCAAAAAATTTCATAAGCTAATATTTTTATAGATATTTTAACAAAACTATTTATCTTTAGGTTAAAATATCTAGATTTAATAATGAGAACGTTTTACTTTTAGTTGTTTACACTTGTTTTTTATTTGGCGTTAGTTGTGTGCATGTGGACACTGATCGTAAAGTCTCTGCCTCGATAAAAGTTAATATTAATACGTCATTTTCTGGCCACGTTATGAGTGTGATTATGCATAAGTGAATTAAATATAATAAAAGGACATTTATTTTCGTGGCTACTAGAAATCGTTCAATCTGTTAGTCAAAAGAATTGATTTTGTTTTGAACAAAAAGTAAAAATTTCTCTATTTAACTATTTATTAGAACAAAAGACCTATGGCCATGAGAAAAATAAGTTTTAATCAAAATATTTTATCTACTAAAAATAGTAATTTTACCTTGTTTTCATAGAAAATGATGATGAATATTTTGATTAAACCAAAAATGAGATAAGATTTTTGAAAATTGTAATGTTTCCAGACTCATCCATAGAAAAATTCATTGAATAATCACACCCAAGTCATCAATAATTCATGAAAATGCTTTTTTGTTTTAGAAACAAAAATTGAATACCTAGGAATTGTTAGCTGACAATATTCATGATCTATCTAGAAATTATATTCATGTAAATTTTATGTCTTTTTCTTCGCTTATATAACTAGTGTAAAATATAAATTGGTGAAAAAAAAATTAGAATATTGAGTTTTATTTTTCATTTAGTTAGATTGAAAAAGTCTAATTTATAACTTAAAACACACATCACAAAATATGATAATACATCTAATAACTGAGACATTAAGTTTGATTTCTTCCCACTACAAAAAAATAGATTAAAAAAAATTTTATAAAAAAAATTTTAGACTATAGATCAAACATCGTCAATCTAATAAATCGATAAAAAATACCTTAAATCCTAAAACTATTAATAATGTACTTGTGGTCAAGTAGTAAAGAGCGGACCTAAAAATTTAAAGAATTTGTAGGTTTGATTCTCCTACTATCCATGATCTATCCGTGAACTTTACTATCCCAAAAAAATTGTCCAAATTCATCAAAACTTAAGAATTTTGTGAGTTACGAACAAACAATTCTAAAAATATTAGCTAAATCATTATAACAAAATAAAACTTAGCTATGAGAATAAATTTAGCTACAAATTTATATTTTAAAATCGAGTCATATATAATATTTTCAGTAAAAATATACGAGTGAAATGTATTCTACAATTTACACCATAAATTACAAAAAAAAAAAAAAACTAAATTTACTATCATGTGGAAAAGTCAAAGACACACAAATTGAGC
>OVAX01000218.1:0-54445 GCA_900406405.1 Lepidium africanum | reverse complement strand
CAAAAAAAAAAAAAAAAACACGTAGAACATGGCTGTGTCAACTCGGCCGCTTCTAACCGATTCAAACTCACCACCACCGAGATCTCTCGACGACACAATCGAAACATTCATCGGTTCTTTTGGTTGGGCTCAGTTTCTTCAAGCCACTTTAGTTTCATTCTCCGGTATTTTCGATGCTCAACAAACATTTATCTCTGTTTTCACAGACAACGAACCTACATGGCATTGCACCGCCAATTCAAACTCAATTTGTCATGAATCAATCTCAGATATTTGTATCCTTCCTAAATCAGCTTGGTCTTGGGATTTGTCTTCTCATGTTTCCGTTATCTCTGAATGGAATCTTCAATGTTCTGGTTCGTTTATCAAAGGCTTACCAGAGAGTTCGTTTTTCATTGGTTGTTTAATTGGAGGTTTGGTTTTATCAACATTAGCTGATTCTTCATTAGGTCGTAAAAACATGTTGTTTATGTCTTGTCTTATAATGTCGATTTCAACGATGTTAACAGTTTTTGCACCTAATATTTGGGTTTACGCTTTACTTCGATTCATTAATGGTTTTGGTCGAGCTACGATTGGGACTTGTGCTCTTGTTTTGTCTACGGAACTTGTTGGGAAGAAATGGAGAGGAAGAGTTGGGATTATGAGTTTCTTTGGATTCATGCTTGGCTTTTTGTCATTACCTTTAATGGCTTATGTAAACAGAGGAAATTCATGGAGGATTTTGTATATTTGGACTTCAATTCCGACAATTATCTACTGTGTTCTTGTTCGGTTCTTTGTCTGTGAATCTCCAAGGTGGCTTTTCGTTAAAGGTCGTAAAGAAGAAGCTATTTCGATTCTTAAAAGGGTCACTTCGATTTCCTCGAATGATGTTATCTCCATGAGCTTTTCAAGCTTACCAATGGAGGAAGATGAGAAACAACAAAGAAGTAATGTTAATATCTTTACAGCTATGAAAGTTTTGGTTACAAAGAGATGGGCTCTTAAGAGATTATCAGCAGTAATGGCGGTTGCGTTTGGGATAGGTTTGGTTTATTATGGAATGCCATTAGCATTATCAAATCTTAACTTCAATATCTATTTAGGTGCAGCGTTTAATGCTTTGATGGATTTACCTGCAAATCTCATAACACTGTTCTTAGTTGATAAACTCAGTAGAAGAAACGCACTTATTGGATTTACTGCGTTTGGAGGTGTTTCTAGCGTTTTGATATTCGCGTTACAGAATATGAAAATCGGGAATCATGGAGTTTTACAGTTGGTGTTAGAATTGATATCGTATTTTTGTGCTTGTTCTGCTTTTAACATGGAGATGATTTACACTATTGAGTTGTTTCCAACTTGTGTGAGAAACTCAGCTATTGCTTTAGCTAGACAAGCTTTGGTACTTGGTGGAGTTTTTAGTCCTGTAATGGTTGCTGCTGGTCGGAAAAATGGGTTCTGGTCGTTTGGATTGTTTGGTCTTGCTATTGGTTTGTTGGGATTGTCTGCAGTTGGATTACCAGAGACTAGAGGAAGTGATCTTTGTGACACTATGGATGAAGAAGAGTGCAAGTTCCGGGTAAGTAAAGACGACATTGGCAATGATGTGCTTGCATGATATCTACTAGTTGGAGTCGGGACTCACCTAGAAGTCGGAATCTCTCGGTGTAATCTAATATTTTCCAACATAGTTTTTTTTTTCTTTTTCGGGTGGTTTTAGTTATATAGAAATGCTTTTAGAAATCATTCGCATGATAATTTCACAAATATATGTAACTGTTTTGTGGCTCATGATGTATGTAACATTTCTAAACAGTTTGATGGTAGCTTATAATCATTATCATTAACGAAGAATATATAATCGTATTGTTTGCATAACATATACTATTAGTTTTGAAAATATCTAAACTTGAACCCGAAGAATATTCGGGTAAAAGCTAGTTCTACATATATGTATTCAAACGGATTTAGAAATATCCACATTGAGCCGAACCTAAAAAGAAAAAATACGGAAACAGCCTTAAATATAACCTGAAATCCAAAATGTCTAGGTCTAACTCTAAGCCTAATCCTAAGATAGTACTGTTTATTATGGTTGTTGGTAGTTGGCCACTTGACGATAATGATTGGAACGAATGATTAAATTTAGGCCAAACTTAGGAACCATTGTATGGTGTATTGGAATACACTTGTTTATACATATGCTTTCATTGGGTTCAGTATCAATAAGTGACACTAAACTGGGTAATCGGTCTAATTTCACTCCAGAATATTTATAGTTATATGAATGTACCTAAACATCTAGACACTTGTTAATTGCACACAAAAGTAAAATTCTAATTTCACATGAACTATCACACATAGTACCAGAAATATCCAAAGATTGTCTCTCTTCTTAATTGCACATAAAACTAAAGTTTAAAAAATCTAATTTCACCTGAACTAACATATATAGCATCAAAAATACCTAAAAGATCAAAAATAGTTTTTCGTCAATAGAACTATTTTCGGAGCTAGTTTTTTCGAATTTTCGGTTTTATTGATTTAAGACTCATTTAAGTATTTTTAATTTCTGAATTGGATTTGGGTATATAGTAGAATAAAATTTTTAATTTTAATTTTGTGTGCAAGTAACAAGCGGTACGT
The DNA here is from genome assembly GCA_900406405.1 of Lepidium africanum. Taxonomy (NCBI): domain Eukaryota; kingdom Viridiplantae; phylum Streptophyta; class Magnoliopsida; order Brassicales; family Brassicaceae; genus Lepidium; species Lepidium africanum. The sequence goes on along the minus strand of OVAX01000218.1, from coordinate 51,814 downwards.
TTAGGCCCAACTATATGGCCCAATTATTTAAAGGCCCAACTTCTATTTATAGGCCCAAACGGAGTAAGGAATGGTGAGCTGGCAGATCACGTGAGACCACGTACTCCATTAACCATCACGTCCATTACCAAACCGGTTTAGAATTGGTTTTGTTTCCTTCTAACTTCACATTCGGCTCTAATTAGATGAACCGAATGGGAAAAAAATAATTAGAGAAAAAAATAAAAAAGGGGAAAAAAAATCTGAAACCAAAAAACGAGAAGAGAAGGCAAAAAGGAGTCGAAGAACCTTTCGCGCTCTGACGAAATTCATTACTTACACTTGATTATACTTTGTCTTCTTCTCGAGATATCTCTTCCATCTTCTCAACGTTGGATCCTTAGGTCTTGTACGGATCTCTCTAAGATCAATTACCGCGACTCATGACGCAGTCGCCGGTTCAACCCCCTCCGCCACTCTCTGCTCCACCGCATTCCGCCGGTGGAGGTGTATTAAGAGGCGATGTACAGGTTAGGTGTGCAGGATGTCGTGTAATTCTTAGGGTTAAAACCGGCGTTGTTGAATTCTCGTGTCCTACTTGTCAACTTCCCCAAATGTTGCCGCCGGAACTTCTTTCTAGGGCACGGCCGCAGTTTCCGCAGTCTCAACAACAACAACCACCGCCTCAACCGCAACCGATTCCGACACTTCCGCCACCACAACCGCTTCAGCAGCTTAAGCCTCTTAATTTGCCTAGGCCTCCGGTGCCGGCACATGGAATCGATCCGACGAAGATGCAATTGCCTTGTGCTAATTGTCAGGCTATTCTCAATGTGCCACATGGACTTACACGCTTCTCGTGTCCTCAGTGTCATGTTGAGCTCGCTGTTGACGTGTCCAAGCTCAATCAGTCTTTAACTGCTCCTCAATCGCATCCTACTCCTCCTATTCCTTCTGCTCCGCCAGTTCCAGTTCCGCCTCCTCCTGAAGAAGTCAATGAGGTTTTTGTTCGATTACTTTATCCTGAATATATCGTTATTTGTAGATACAATTGTTGAAGTATGCTGTCATATCCCTGTGTCGTTGGTTGTTGTATCATTGTATGTTTGGGTTCATAAGTGGCGTTTCAGTTTTGGTTTCTAAGGATAGAATTTCTGGACCTGAAACTTTCTAGAAATGGTGTTTGGTTTATTTTTGAAAAAATTTGAGAGGGATATTTGTTGGTGGAAGAGTAATGGTGGCTTTATTAACTAATACCCTTCTTCATCCCAAGTCATATTTGAATCATATATATATGTCGGACATGTTTCCTTATTATCATCCTAAAACTAGGAAGCTATTGAAGTGGAGAGAGAAGAAGATGAAGGCGGAACAGCGGGAGAAACGTTTATGGATTATGTGAGTGCCTCATCTTGACAGTCGTTTTGGTCATCTTTTCGTCAGTTTTAACGTTTTTGATGACACAAATTTGTTTCTTCATGAAGCGTCCCCCAAAACTTTCAATCGGACCTCCTCATCCTGATCCAATTGTGGAAACATCATCTCTATCTGCAGTGCAGCCCCCAGAACCCACTTATGATCTTAAAATCAAGGAAGAGCTTGAAAAGTCAAAGGCTTTATCGTGCTTGCAGATTGAGACATTAGTTTATGCGTGTCAGGTTGGTTTAAATGCCAGAAAGTTTGTTTAGTGGCTTCAAGTGGCTTCAAATGTCTTTTACCTGTTTGACAATGTTGAATTTCATTATAGAGGCATCTCCAACACCTTGCTGATGGTACAAGAGCAGGCTTTTTTGTTGGAGACGGTGCTGGTGTGGGAAAAGGTCGAACAATTGCTGGCTTGATTTGGGAAAACTGGAAACATGGAAGGAGGAAAGCTTTGTAAGTCGTGTAGGAAGATACTGCTGATAAGATATTAATAACTCTGTTCACTCTGGCTTATGATTATACTAGATTTGCATAATTGTATCTACAGTGTCTCTTTACTGGTCTCTTCGATAGCTTAAAATAGAGTAAGGTGAGTTCTAATTATATTTGCTCCTTTTCTCTATGATTTACATAGGTGGATCTCTATTGGCTCAGACTTGAAGTATGATGCAAGAAGGGATTTGGATGATGTGGGTGCCACATGCGTTGGAGGTATTATTTTGAATTTGGCTGTAACTTAAGTTTGTAATTCACTCATCTCAATGGGTCTTAAATGCTTCGTATGTTATGCATATTGTGTATACTGTGTACTTTATTTTCTGGCTCGTGGTTGAATAGAAGGTTTTGAAGTGGATGGTATAGAGTAGATCAGAACCAGATTCTGATTTTTGCTGAATGCATTAGTTGACATATGCTGTAATATTACGATGTAAAGTATAGATGTATTATAAAGAACGTACTCCCTTTACTAATAGAGTTAATGGGTCTCTGAACTCTGTTTATGGTGTCATCATGCCTAGAGGATGTTATGGATAGCTGATGTTTGTGCAGTACATGAATATTTCAGGTAAGTTAAAGTTGGATTGTAATTTTAGAGTAATCCAATTGTATTTGTGATTCTCAGTCTCGTTGATCTTCTTCTATACGATTGAGCCTGGATATTTTTTTAAATATTTAAGACAAGGAAATATAATACAGATCTAGGGAGTCATGTCAATGAATAAGCTCATTCAAGTGAACAAATGTCCAGTCTAATGACCATCTCGGTGTTTTGTCTGCATACGTGCAGTGAATCCTTTGAACAAGCTACCCTATTCTAAACTTGACTCAAAGAATGTCGGTGTTAAAGATGGAGTCGTATTTTTGACATACAATAGCCTTATTGCTTCCTCTGAGAAGGGCCGTTCTCGTTTACAGCAGCTTGTTCAATGGTGTGGACCTGAATTTGATGGTCTCTTGATCTTTGATGAGGTAACAAATCCATGTATGATGTATATTATTTAATTTATGTTAAACTTCTCATTTTCCGCTTGGTGAATTGAACAATGAGCGATTATACCCTTAGGTGGTAAATTGCTTGCTCTCTGGTGTTATCAATCTTGAGGCGAGCTCTAAACATAAGTATGTTAAGCAGCTTCAGCTAATTTTTTGTTTTTCCTTTTTTTGTAGTGCCATAAAGCGAAAAATTTGGTACCTGAAGCTGGGAGTCAGCCTACACGCATTGGGCAGGCTGTTGTTGACATCCAGGTCTGCTACTTGAAACTGAATACCTGATTACACTGTTCCCATCGATGTTGCTTTTATATTTTCTGTGGCTCTGACGAGTTGCAGATACTATAGTATATATTATGGTTTGGAACGCTTAACGGTGGTTAGTGTCTTCTAGTTGACTCTAGATAATGAATTTTTGGAAAACCAGGATAAGATCCCCCAAGCGCGTGTTCTTTATTGCTCTGCTACTGGTGCATCAGAACCACGAAACATGGGTTATATGGTCAGGCTTGGTCTTTGGGGAGCTGGAACAAGTTTCAGTGATTTTAGCAAATTTCTAGGTTGGTTTTCTTTTCTATCTCCTGTTGGATATATATTGATAGTACTTCCTGTCATTAAATTTGGTAAACACGAATTCATTAACTGTAATGTTTGAGCTTTTTCTAGAGCATATACAACATATTCCATTATATGAGTTTAATTGGCTTGACTCATTATAAATTTTAATAATTACTTTGCTTCTCTTACTCTGCTTTATGCATTGTACAACTTGAAATGGAACTTTAACGGGGTTTTTGCGCAGGTGCCCTTGACAAAGGTGGGACAGGAGCTTTGGAATTAGTTGCCATGGACATGAAAGCGAGGTTTTATAAGCCTTTGTCATACTTTTTAGCCATTAGCGTTGCATAATTCATTTTAACATCCCTTCTATGTGACAGGGGTATGTATGTATGCCGAACCCTGAGCTACAAAGGGGCTGAGTTTGAAATTGTTGAAGCACTTTTAGAACCAGAAATGGAGGTAAATTGTCTTCTCTTTAATATTAGTTGGCCATCTAGCTATATTATCAGGTAAATGCCACGTAAGCTCAGCAAAGATGTGTGTATGAAGAGTTGGGTGTGTCTGACGAAGCTTGAACCAAGCTCTTACACTATTCAGCAGGCTTTATTTTTCTTATGCATTTACAGTGGTGGTTTGATACTTTTAGTTTAGAGATGCGCTTCGATAAATTTAAAAGCAGAGATTTTGTGTTGTATTACTTCCTTTCTTCTGTAGGCAATGTACAATAAGTCTGCAGAATTTTGGGCAGAGCTACGGATTGAGTTGTTGTCAGCAAGTGCTTTTCTTCCTAACGAGAAACCTAATTCTAGTCAGTTGTGGAGATTATACTGGTCAAGCCACCAGGTATATCCTTATCTGTATCTCTATTTTGACATTGTTATTATTGTTATTGAGGATTGTCATCTTAATCCTAGAGGTTGATCGATTTATTTTCTTTATGCCACTGCAGCGTTTCTTTAGACACTTGTGTATGTCAGCTAAAGTACCTGTAACTGTGAGGTTAGCGAAGAAAGCTTTGTCAACAAACAAGTGTGTGGTTATTGGCCTTCAGAGTACTGGAGAGGCTCGAACCGAAGAGGCTGTGACTAAATATGTGTGTTTCTCTGCATACTACTTTTGGAAAGAATTTGAATAATCCTTTTATGATTGCATCCAACGAACGTCTCCGTGATTGATAATCTTTCCCCTTTCTTATTGCCGTAGGGTCTTGAGCTTGATGACTTTGTCTCGGGACCTCGAGAACTCTTGTTGAAATTTGTGGAAGAGAATTATCCCTTGCCGGAGCAGCCTGAACCTCTTTCAGGTAAGTTAACTCTCTTTGTACGAGTGTTTGCTTATGAATTCGTGGAGTATATTATATCCTCTAAAAAATAATGCCTTAATGAAATATTTACAGAGGATGAAAGTGTTAAAGAACTTCAAAGGAAGAGGCATTCAGCTTCACCTGGTGTATCAATTAGAGGGAGGGTAAGAAAGATGGCAAAGTGGAAACCAGAGAGTGATGATGAAAGTGATTTGGAATCTGAAGGTGGTTTTCCTACCTAAAACATAGCTTTTGGTACCTACTAAACAGTCACAATCTTGATGCTTACGCTGTAGTGACAAAAGTATAAGATGGGAAGTCTTTGAAAGTTGTTCTTAAGCACTGCAAGATGTATTTATGAACTGGAAATCTATATAGCAGCTAATAAGCTTATTAACTTTTCCCCTATGTGCTACTATAGATCTCCGATATTGGAAATTTCCAAAGTGATGATTCTTAAATCCTCAAGGTCTATACGTTCTTCTAATCAGTTTTGATTACAATGCAGCTGACTCTGCTGATGATTCTAATGATTCTGATGATGAGTTCCAGATATGTCAGATATGCAGTGGGGAAGATGTATGTTGCTTTAACAACCACTCCTTAATTTCCATTGAGGTTACGAGATTTTAATATTTTTTCTTGTGATGAAACTAGGAAAGGAAGAAGTTGCTCCATTGTTCTGAATGTGACAAGCTTTTTCATCCGGACTGTGTTGTTCCTCCAGTTACAGACTTACCATCTGAAGCGTGGATATGCTATTCTTGCAAGGAAAAGACAGAGGAATACATTCAAGCAAGACGTGCCTACATTGCAGATATGCAGAAAAGGTCTATATATTGAAATCACAACTTGCGTCTTGGTTACTTTCTGCTTGTGTAAGAGAAGCAAAGTATTAATTCTGTTAGAATGGGCATATATTTTGTTTCTTTTTAGGTATGAAGCAGCATTAGAACGGAAATCAAAGATTATAGAGATCATCCGTTCTCTGAATCTTCCAAACAATCCTTTAGATGACATTGTCGATCAGGTAACCATTATCTATAAGTCTCTGTTTTTCTTCAGGTATGAAGCAGCTCATACATGAGTCTCCTTTCTTTTTATATGACGTAGTGGTGCCGGCGAATTATTTCTTCAAGTTATGGCATCTAGGGGTGTGTTGATTGTAATATCGAAAGGCTTAATAGCATGGTTAAACTAACTTTTGTAAACTTTAAATATGCCTAAAATGATGCTGCTTTTTATGCACTGATGCAGCTCGGAGGCCCTGACAAAGTTGCAGAAATAACAGGCAGGCGAGGTATGCTTGTAAGAGCGTCTAATGGGAAAGGTGTTACTTATCAAGCAAGAAACACGTAAGCTTGAAATTTCTCTCTCGTTTCTAATTTATTCTTTAGTATTTTATTTTATTCAGCACTAGTAATTTACTTTACATCCTTGTGTTTCTTGGCGTTATAGAAAGGATATCACAATGGAAATGGTCAATATGCACGAAAAACAACAATTTATGGATGGTAAAAAGTTTGTTGCCATTATTTCTGAAGCTGGTTCAGCTGGTGTTTCGTTGCAAGCAGATAGAAGGGCAATAAATCAGGTATGTAGAGTTTATAGGTTCTCCCTGCGTGGAGATAAAAAATTTCTTTTTGTGAATTCTTATTGTTCTGAAGATCTAAGTACATTGGCAAAGACGGCCTCAAAAGGCTTCACGTGTTGACTTTTGGGGTATTAGTTGATTTAGATTTTTTTTAAAAAATTTGTCTGCAGAAAAGAAGGGTTCACTTGACTTTGGAGCTTCCTTGGAGTGCTGATCGTGCAATTCAGCAATTTGGAAGAACTCACCGTTCGAATCAGACATCTGCACCTGAATATAGGTTGACATGATAACTTTTTTGTGTTTGATAATGTATCTGTCGAAATGCGAAAAATTACTTCCAACCTTTTCTATTAAGAGGTCTATTGTGTATGTTGATATATTTTTTGTTTTTGGCCCTGTCAGGCTACTTTTCACTAATCTCGGTGGAGAACGCCGCTTTGCCTCTATTGTTGCAAAGAGGCTAGAAACGCTTGGTGCTTTAACACAGGGAGACCGCAGGAAAGTCATGAACCTCTCTAGACCGTTTCTTAGCTATTAGTCCTTTCGCTTGTTATTTGCTTATAACCTGGTCAGTTATTTTGTCTCAAAATATGGTGTCGTGTATTGCAGGGCTGGGCCCTCTGGTCCCTCTTTGAGTGCCTATAATTATGATAGTAACTTTGGTAAAAAATCCTTGATGGTGATGTATAGAGGAATAATGGAGCAGGTCTTCCTCATTAAACCATGTGGTCACTTTTTAGTCATTAATTTTACTTCTTCAAATTTTTGGATGATGATAATGGATAATGCATGAACTTTAGTATGGTTTACTTTTCAGGAGAAACTACCTGTTGTTCCTCCTGGGTGCTCAACTGATGAACCAGAAACAATTAAAGAGTTTTTGACCAAGGCAAGGGCTGCTCTTGTTGCAGTTGGAATTGTTAGGGATAGTGTTTTGGGTAAGCTTTGCGTGGATTCCATTTTTTCGCACTTTGATTTCGATTATATCGTTGTAATCTCCTTTTTACTTCATTGATGATGATACATATCGTTGTAATCTCCTTTTTACTTCATTTATGATGATACAGCTAACGGGAAAGATGTTGGAAAGCTATCAGGACGTATTATTGATTCTGACATGCATGATGTTGGACGATTTCTAAATCGCCTCTTGGGATTGCCACCTGATATTCAAAATAGGTATAATTCGTCAAACGTCAGTTTTTGTTTTGTACAACTTCACTTACTATTATCTCTTTTAAATCCCTTCGTTTTAATTTTTTAGATCATGTACTGTACAGGCTTTTCGAATTGTTTACTAGTATATTAGACGTTCTTGTACATAATGCTCGGATTGAAGGAAGTTTTGATTCTGGAATTGTGGATATGAAAGCTAATAGTGTTGAGCTGCTGAGCACTCCAAAGGTTGATACTATCTCTTACTTGATTTTGGTTCTTAGTGTATATGGGTTACTAATATTTGATTTTTTCAGACCGTCCATGTCGATCAAATGTCTGGTGCCTCAACTATGCTCTTTACATTTACTCTAGATCGTGGTGTTACATGGGAGGTACTCCAAAATCTTTCTCCATTGGTAAATTAGTTGTATTTCATTACAATAAATCAAAGTCTTAATTTGATCTATGTCCCAGACTGCGAACTCAATGCTAGAGGGGAAGAGAAGAGACGGGCTTGGTTCAGCCAGTGATGGCTTTTATGAATCTAAAAGAGAGTGGTTAGGAAGAAGACATTTCATATTAGCATTTGAGAGGTAAATCATTATCCTCTATAATCGTTCCTTATTTCGTCCAAATGTTACTAATAAATATCTCATGGCTGGGTTTATCTTCGATCTTCAGTGCGGCTTCTGGTTTGTTTAAAATTGTCCGTCCTGCTGTAGGAGAGTCAATCAGGTATCCACATTATTAGCAGAACCTTAGCCTGTCATATTTCTGACTCAGAAATTGGTCTTGGCTAATGTTTTATATTGTCTAGGGAAATGTCTCTTTCGGAGTTGAAAACTAAATACCGAAAATTATCATCTATGGAGAAGGCTCGTACTGGTTGGGAAGACGAGTACGATGTTTCATCTAAACAGGTATGCTTTTGCTTTCTCAATCAGATTGAGAATACATAAAACCAAGACAGAAAAATAGATGATCACAGATTCTTCTTGTGTCAAAGTTTAAGCCTTATGGCTCATAACTATCAATATAGCGTTATGCATTATGAGTTTCTATTCTGAGTACAGTGTATGCATGGACCCAAATGTAAGCTGGGCGATTATTGTACGGTTGGTCGAAGAATACAGGAAGTAAACGTTGTGGGTGGTCTTATTCTTCCCATCTGGGGAACCATTGAGAAAGCTCTCTCCAAACAAGTAAAAAATTACCTATCAAATATTTCTTTGACACTTAGTGTTGCCATGGAAACTAAACTGTATTTGGATCTTTTGCAGGCTCGTCATAGCCATAAGAGAATTCGAGTTATACGGATTGAGACTACGACGGATAATCAGCGAATAGTGGGACTCTCTATCCCTAATGCAGCTGTAGAAACTGTATTACAAGGTATTGCAAGCTTTTCTCATGTAGTCTAAATAGAAACCAACATGAATTAATAGGAATCGAACCGAACCCAATATACTCGAATGAGTAACCGGAAAACCGAACCCTAACTGGGATCGAATCAAAGAATCGACCGAAAAATAGATAAAAAGGCCGAACCGGATTCAGAAAATACTCAAATGTGTTTTAAATCAATTGAACTGAAAACCCCAACCTGAATGGGTACCCGAGGCTTAAGTCTAATCTTGAGACATCATGACATATTGGATACATTTTTGTCGGCTGGTTTATTTCGACAAGCTTTGATTTGTGTTGTTTTGTTTTTTGCAGATTTAGCATGGGTTCAAGAGATCGATGATTGAGACAGAAACATTATTTATAAGAAACAGACACCTCAGAAGTCCAAAGCTCCATGCCTATTCGTATTTTCTTAATTTAAAGACAAAAGGAAAAAGGATACACCTTCATTTTTGTGTATATCACATGGCATATTGACAAGAAGATGCATAGATGTAATATTATTATTATCTAACAAAATTCTTCGTATGTTCTTTTGAAACATTTTTCTTATGTATATGCAAAATAATCGAGAAAAACAAAAAGTAACGACGAATAGTTTCACAAATCATAATTCTCACTCAATAAAACAACTTTTCTTAGTGTCTCATAAAACACAACACACATAATATAGAAATTACAAATGCCCTCAAACAGCAAAAGAGATAAAAGGCTTATTTTTCAGACCAGAATCAATAATCAACATGTCCGTAATAGAAAAGCATCAATAAACCTTTGTTTTTAACAGATAAAAGGAGCCTCAACACAACCATCATGACAATACAAACCTGGCTGCTGAGTAAATCCTTGCTTCTTCAATGTCTTCCTTGCTCTTGTAACCATTTCTCTGTAAGATATATCACCTTCTGTATCCTCCAAGATCTTCTGTATTGCGTTACTCATTGCTCCATAAGCCTCACTTGGTTTCCCGGGTGGAGTCGCATCTGCCGAGGTCTGATCAGTTTGGCAACCACTGATCAATATCCCGCTTCGTGGAAGCGAAACTGAACCTCTAGCTCCACCTGCATAAACCTCTTCCTTACTCCCAACATGTGTCTGCATCGCGGGTTTTGTGTATTCATCATCATTTAGTTTCCCCTCAAGAAAACCTGCAGCTAGTTTCCCAAGCATTCCCATAAGTCCACTTTCATTTCCTCCTGCTTGAAGCTTACCTAAGATCACTTTCATGAACTTCTTCACTTTTGGACTCGAGTCATCACCAAACGCATCAAAAAGACTTGGCCTGATTTTCCCAACCTCAATATCATCATTTCCTGTTTGCTGCTTAAGGATATCAATAAGTGTCTGCAGAGGCAAAGATTTGTCTTTAGCAAAGATCCTTTCTCCATCTTCTAGCTCCAACTCCTTAGTCGCAATTTCTTCAGCCTCTTCTTCCTTCTTGTTCCCTCTAACATGGAATCCTCGAGATTCAATCGCATCTTCCACTTTGCTGCGCAAGAATTTCCTGAAACCGAATCCTGAAGAAGAAGAAGATTCCTCTTCCTCCTCCTCCCCATCCTTCTGTATATGACTCTCTCCAATCTGCTCCTTAATTCCATCAATTAAGCCACCACTGTGACAAGAATCTGAAATGATTGTTATTCTGCAATCTTCTGGTACTTGATCAACAAGGTCCCTGATATCATCATCTGTAAACAATGAAAATTAGATCAGCAAGACTCAATGGACAAATAGACAATACCATGAATCATGAAGCTACTTCTCGTTTTTTCGAATCTAAACACACAAATCTATTCCCATTCATGATATTAATCCTCAAATCTACCAATACTAATCTGAAAATTGAAAGCTAAAACTGAAAATGTCCTCTAAACAAATCCTAACTTATCCACCAAAATTCAGGATCAGAAAATTCTTCTTCTACTACTCAAATCCGAGATCAGAAAGTCAATCTACCAATACTAATCTGAAAATTGAAAGAGACCTCTAAACAAATCCTAAGTTATCCACCAAAATTCAGAATCAGAAAATTCATCTTCTACTAATCAAATCGAAGATCAGAAAGTCAAATTCTGAAATCTAAAACAGCTCCTACACCATCAAACTCACCAGTAATCAAATTCATATCACAAGGAACAATACACTCATCATAACCAGTATCATCATCTTCCCCAGTCTCAGCCGGCAACCTCGTACCATGACCACTGTAATGCACGACAAGAACATCACCAGATTCAGCAGAATTAACCAGATCCGAAAGTGCTCGACGGATGTTTTTGCCAGTAGGTTTGGTATATGATTCATCGGTGTCGATGAGCACCGTGATGTTCTCTTCGGAGAATCCATACCGTTCAACGAGACATTTGTACATCCGATGAACATCGTTAACACATCCTCGTAATTCAGCTTTGGTTCCTGGATAATTGATCCCAATCAACACTGCTTTTTTCGCCATTGATGACGAAGAAGATCTGACTCTGATCGATAAACTTCTGAATCTGATCGGTTATAGTCAGAAAATATATTTTATTTTGGCTAAGTTTTATTTTTTTGGTCTGATTGAATGATTGATATTTATTGCGCGCTTCCACGAACTGGAATGTATTATGTGACATGGCATTATATTATTGGGTCCCATGTTATTTATTACACAACATGCTTCGTCAACGTTATCTTTAACAGAGACCAACAGCACTTTTGACTGAACAAAAAGAGTTTAACACAGTGTTTTGAAACCGGATCGGTCCGGCCGGTTAAACCGTGACTAGCTATTAAAACTGATATGAGTTTAATTAAAACCTGGTCAGACTAACTATCCACTAATATTGCTAAGCTAATGTCCGGTTCGGTTTTTTATATATTGGTTTAACATAAAAGATAAAAGTTACAACCTACTTAACAAAGTAAATTGTATAAATGCCATCAAAATATTAAAAAGCTTATATTTACATACCTATATACGGATGTGACAGACACACAGATACAAATATCTTTAAACAACTCGGATATCGGTATCTGTTACAGGACTAATATAAGCTAACTGATCCATTATAAGAAAGCTTCAATAATTCAAATATTTTCGGGGTACTCAAATATTTAAATCTAGATCTTCGGTTATTTTTCAGAGATTTTTATGTTATTTTAAAATATTTTGAGTAAATTTTTGCAAACAAAAATTAGGTCATTTTTGAGTTTTTGAGTATTCGAATCCGAATCTAAGTTTTCGAATATTTTTTGACATTTGGATGTTCGAGTAATTTTTAGTTTTTGAAAGTTGGACCCAAAGTGATTTGAATATGAACCAGAGAAATAGTATGTTCTATATGGGTCCAAAGTTATTTTACCTGAGAGAAACCAATCTAAACCCAACTTTAATTAAGGTTCGAACCTTCCTCACAACATATAGTATCCTAGAAGACAAAAGTTACAAGAACACAACACACAAAGCAAGTAAATGACACAAATGAAATGCCCTCAAAACATTAAAAGGCTTATTTTTACATACCCATATAAACAACCAACAGGTCCGTTATAAGAAAGCATCAATAAACTAACAAATAAAAGGAGCATCAACGAAACTATCATCACAATACAAACCTGGTTGCTGATTAAATCCTTGCTTCTTCAATATCTTCCTTGCTCTAGTAACCATTTCTCCATTTGACATCTCTCTTTCGGTTTCCTCCAATATCATCTGTATTGAGTTACTCATTGCTCCATAAGCTTCACTTGGTCTTCCAGGTAGAGCCGCATCTGCAGAGGTTTCATCAGTTTGACAACCACTAATAAGTATTCCACTGTGTTGAAGCAAACCTTTAGATCCACCTGCATAAACCTCTTCTTTACTCCTAACATCTGCCGTCATAAACTCTTCATTGTTTAGTTTTCCTTCAAGATACTTTAAAGCTAGTTTCCCAAGCATTTTCTTAAGTCCATTGTTATGTTCATCATTGCCTTCTTCAAGTTTACTTAAGATCACTTTCATGAATAACTTCACTTTTGGACTTGAGTCATCACCAAATATATTAAAAAGACTTGGCCTAATCTTTCCAACCTCTATATCATCATTTCCTGTTTGTTGCTTGAGCATATCAATTAGTGTTTGTAAAGGTAGAGATTTGTCTGTAGCTAAGATCATTTCTCCATCTTCTAACTCAATCTCCTTAGTTCTGATTTCTTCCTCCTCCTCCTTCATGTGAAACCCTCGAGATTGGATCGCATCTTTCACTTTGTTGCGTAAAAACTTTCTGAACCCAAATCCTTCTTCCTCATCATTTTGTGTATAGCTATCTCCAATCTGCTCATTCGTTCCATTGATTAGACCACCACTGTGACAAGAATCTGAAATGATTGTTATTCTGCAATCTTCAGGTACTTGGTCAACAAGATCCCTAATATTATCATCTGTAAACAATACAATCAGATCAATAAGGCTCTATGAACTTAGTCAAAAAAGTCTCAAATCTATCAAAGTTAATCTGAACTGAAAGATATTGTACCAAACAAATCCTAACTATCCAACAAAGTTCAGAATCAGAAAAGTCATCTTCTAGTCATCAGATCAAAGATCAGAAAGTCAAACACTGGAAACTAAACAGTTCATAAACCATCAATAGAATGATTCAAAAATCTCCATTAAAATAAACTCACCAGTAATAAGATTCATATCACAAGGAACAATACACTCATCATAACCAGTATCATCATCTTCTCCAGTCTCAGCAGGCAACCTCGTACCATGTCCACTATAATGAACGACAAGAACATCTCCAGGAACAGCAGAACTTACGAGACCCGAAAGCGCTTGACGACTGTTCTTACCAGTTGGTTGAATACAAGATTCATCAGTGTCGATAAGCACTGTGATATTCTCTTCATAGAATCCATATCGTTCAACGAGACATTTGTACATTCGACTAACATCGTTGACGCATCCCTTTAGTTCCACTTTGGTGCCTGGATAATTGATCCCAATCAACACAGCTTTTTTTGACATCGACATAGAAGATTTGATTCTGATTGATGAACTTTGAATCTGATTGCTTATCTGTAGTGTTCCAATAGCTTGTTCTGATGTAGTATTGTATAAAGAATTATTTTGTTTTGGTTAAGGTTCTTTCTTTATTTAAATGATTGGAAGTACAATCTGACCTGGCATCAAATTTCTTTATTACTTTTCCTCACGTTATTATTACACAAAATATTTCGTTACCTTTTTGAAAATAAATTTGGTTGAATGAATATTATTATTATTANGTTACCTTTTTGAAAATAAATTTGGTTGAATGAATATTATTATTATTATTAGGGTGATTTACTAATATGGTGTGTGAAAATATTGATATTACTAATATGGTTCATATTATTTAGGGTTTACTAGAATGGTGTACATTTTTTTAATACCATTTTACCCTCATTTTGTTTGGAAAAAAATGTATTTATAAAAATGTCAATAATGAAAAGTGTCACATCAGCAAACCTGGCTTTTCAAAGTCTGCGGTAGACTTGACACGTCTGGTAGACTATCTTAGTAGACACAAACCATGTGTAGTAGACTTTAAGGTATCCAGTAATAAACGTTATTTTGTAGTGTAGTAGACTTGACACCTTGCCCCTTTTATGGTAGACTTGCAATCAAGTGTAGTAGACTTCACGGTAGACTTATGTAGATCTACCAACCCTTTGTAGTGGACTTACTGGTAGACTTAAAAATGTGGATTTTGGGAGGAGATTCCTATGTGTAATAGACTTTCAATCATGTGTAGTAGACTTCATGGTAGACTTATGTAGATCTACCAACCCTTTGTAGTAGACTTACCGGTAGACCTAAAAGTGTGGATTTTGGGAGGAGATTCCTATGTGTAGTAGACTTTCAGTCATGTGTAGTAGACTTCATGGTAGACTTTTGTAAATCTACCAACCCTTTGTAGTAGACTTACTGGTATACCTAAAAGTGTGGATTTTGGGAGGAGATTCCTATGTGTAATAGACTTTCAATCATGTGTAGTAAACTTCATGGTAGACTTATGTAGATCTACCAACCCTTTGTAGTAGACTTACCGGTAGACTTAAAAGTGTGGATTTTGGGAGGAGATTCCTATGTGTAGTAGACTTTCAGTCATGTGTAGTAGACTTATGGTAGACTTATGTAGATCTATCAACCCTTTGTAGTAGACTTACCGGTAGACCTAAAAGTGTGGATTTTGGGAGGAGATTCCTATGTGTAGTAGACTTTCAGTCATGTGTAGTAGACTTCATGGTAAACTTATGTAAATCTACCAACCCTTTGTAGTAGACTTACTAGTAGACCTAAAAGTGTGGATTTCTGGAGGAGATTCCTATGTGTGGTAGACTTTTAGTCATGTGTAGTAGACTTATGTAAATCTACCAACCCTTTGTAGTATACTTACTAGTAGACCTAAAAGTGTGGATTTCTGGAGGAGATTCCTATGTGTAGTAGACTTATGTAGATCTACCAACCCTTTGTAATAGACTTACCGGTAGATCTAAAAGTGTGGATTTTGGGAGGAGATTCCTATGTGTAATAGACTTTCAGTCAAGTGCAGTAGACTTCATGATAGATTTATGTAAATCACCCAACCCTTTGTAGTGGACTTTAAAGTATGGCTTTGAGCAAGAAATTCCTATGTGTAGTAGACTATAAGTGAACATGTGGTAGACTTTAAAGTTCTTTATAGTAGACTTACGTATGGGGAACAAAACCTTCTTATTAGACTTAACAGTATGGATTTGAGGAGGAAATTCCTATATGTAGTAGACTTTCAGTGCAAGTGTGGTAGACTTTGAAGTCCTTCATAGTAGACTTATGTATAGGGAACAATCCCGTTGAAGTTGTGATACTAAATAAAATCCATTCCAAACACTCCGGCGAAGATATTGCTTTGAAATCGTTGAGGTAAGTGTAAGGAACAAAAAAAAGGTGAATATAGTTACAATGAAATGATGATGTATTTGTCACAAAGGGATTAGTCACTTAGGCAATCCTTTGTAGTAGACTTCATGGTAGACTTATGTGAATCACCCAACCCTTTGTAGTGGACTTAAAAGTGTGGATTTTAGGAGTAAATTCCTATGTGTAGTAGACTTTCAGTGCAAGTGTAGTAGATTTTGAAGACAGCATGGTAGACTTAACTATATGTATCAATCCCTACATAGTAGACTTAACTATATGTATCAACACCTTCATTGAAAAGTTTCAAAGAATTAAGCACAAAGTAGTCATCAAAAGGGGTCATTGAAAACTTTCTCTTTTCGTATATCTCTAAGTATTTGTCAAGATGTGTTTTGTAATTTTCTATCTTATGGTTTTGTAATAAACATATTAGCTCTATATTGATGTCTGCCCAAATCTCAACATGTAATAGTTAATATATATGATTAAGTCCTCATCCTAGGATGTGTGTGGTTAACAAGAATTAACATGAATTGTGCCTGTTAAAACGAAACATATTTGGTACAACTTCTCTGCTCACATTCTATCTTGCTCCATCTTGAATCACTTTGTCTTCTGTTGAATCTTCTTCTTTATGCTTTCTGAATCTTCTTAGGATACATCCTTCACTCTCAACACATCTTTCAACCTTTTCTCCTTCTGCAATAACAACCACATCAATCAAAATGACAATCAACAAAGCACCATCGACACTTCATCTTGCTTTCTTTTTGTCCTTCTTCCCATCTTCTGTTACCATCATCAAAAACCAGTAAGCAACTCCTGAACCGGATTAAGAATTTTGGTAGGTTTCTGGTGAGATATAAAGTTAACTCTTTTACTGTACCTAGGGATCGGAGGAAACGTTTGGTTCACGCACTTTTCCAAATGATTTATAGCTTCATTTCTTGTCTTTTGTAGCTTAGCCGCTTCGAATCTGTCTTGACAAACCACCAAAGATCTATTCAACCTCTCCTACATTCATCAATTAAAATCAAAACATGAACCTGAATTATGAAGTGATGTCTGGTAATCAAGCTTAGCAACTGTTTTGATATCGAGAATTCAAGAGACAACATCCTATATTATCTTCATAAACATTCAACATTCATCTACAATTGAAAATTCGCACTTCCATTGATTTCTAATTGAACAATATAAAGAGTTTGAAGCATAGACTTACTTGGAACACAGACATCTCATTATCGAAATGATTTTGCGCATTTGTGATTGGAACACTGCAACTCTATGCACATTGGCTGATCTCAGAGTGTGTTCTTGTCCTATCAAAGTACAGAGAGAGGAGAAGAGAAGACGGAGATGGTGAAGCGGAGAGTGATTGGCAGAGAGAGACTTACAACTTTGTTTTGCTTGGCGGAGAGGAGAGGGCGAGGTGGAGACGACACAAAGAGAGGAGAGAAGAAGACGGAGAGAGAAGAGAAGGAGAAAGAAGCTTCCATGGAGCTTGAGGAAGAGAAACGAAAAAGATGAGAGGAGAAGATAGAAAAAGACACCGAAAGGAGAAAGACACGGAGAGGAGAAGAAAGGAGAAGAGACGGAGAAGAGAGGAGAAAGACGAGAAAAGACATAGGAGAAGAGAGCAGAGCAGAAGAGACGAAGAAGAAAGGAGAGACGGCGGAGGAAAGAAGAAAGGTTTGGAAGAAGAAGAAGAAAGGTTTTATTTTTTTTGTTAAATTTTTTCTTTTACTTTTTTTTGAGTGGCATTTTGGTTATTAAACTAAAATCATTTGGTATTTAAGACTTTTCAAAAAAAATTCCAATCTTCAACCATCCCACACACCATATTAGTAATTACATATATTATATATTATATGCACCATATTAGTAATTAACTCTTATTATTATTATTATTATTTTGGTTAACCGAGGAGATATCTGGGCCGAAGCTTAAACCAACTTCCCAGAGGCCGGACACGGCTCGGGTTTAGACATCCGGTAGCCAATTAGAAATGACTAGCAATTTCACATTTGAGAGGAATTAATCCTCAAGTTATTATTCCACAAAATGTTTCGTTACCTTTAAAAATAAATTTGGTTGAATGAATATTTTTGTAATTTTTTTCTTAGAAGTACTTTATTTATTATGTTTTTTTTCATAAACTGTTCTTTTTGTTGTCTGAGTTGTGGAACATCTCTTACAACTTGGACCCAAAAAAAAATTAGTAGATATTGTTTGGTGTTTTAAAAAATAATGGTCACGATTAGTTTTGTTTTATTAAAAAAATTTAGATCAATAATATCCGATTTATAATCTAAAGTCTACACTCTGAAATTTCTTTTTAATCTACTCATTGTAGTAGAGAGAAACCAAATCTTTGCTACCAAAACTATTAACTAACCACCATAACGGGAAAAAATTCAGTAATTTTTTTTGTCAACCTTACTCTTATAATTAGATCGACAAGCCCCGATCCATAGCGAAAGTCTATATTCTAAAATCCTTCTTTTTTTCATTCTCTTTGCATCATACAGGAATCGAACTTTGGTGCCTGAGGAAAGCTAAAGTGATCATTACCACTGGGCCATACCTCCTCGATGAATTCAGCAAGTTTTGATTTTAATAGTTAGGAAATTCAAAAAAATATTTCGTAAACAAAAATTAAAAGTGTATATGACAAGGGAACTAGTCAACAACTTGGACAGGTATATGCTAAATAAATTTAGAGCCAATGAACAAAGAACAGTAGGGATGTGTTTTTTTTTTAAATAAGATTTTAATTAACTACTACAAAGAAGATTTGACATAAAAATTACAAGAAAGAAAACATCAAACAAATCACATAACTTATTCAACACGAAAACGAAAATACAATCATCAACAAATAAAAGGAGCATTTACATAACTATCACTACAATAAAGCCCTGGTCGTTGAGAATATCCTTGTTTCTTAAGAAGCTTCCTTACTTTCAAAACAAGTTCTTTATATGTAATCTCACCTTTAGACTTCTCAAGTACAATCTGTATAGCATTACTAAATGCTCCATAAGCGAATTCAGGATGACCAGAAGGACTTGCATCTGCAGAAGTTTCATTAGTTTGACAACCACTAATCAAAATCCCATTATCTGCAAGTGAACCATTGCTTCCACCTGCAAAAACCTCTTGCTTCTTCTCAACATTTGTCTCCATTGCAGGTTTCACATACTCTTCTTCATCGTTTAATCTGTGTTCTAGAAACTCATGAGCTAATTTTCCAATTATTCCCAATACTCCACATTCACTAACACCTTCTTCAAGCTTGGTTAGAATCACTTTCATGAACTTTTTAATCTTAGGAGTTGCATCTTCACCAAACACATTGAACAAAGTTGGTCTGATTTTCCCCAATTCGATATTATCATTACCTGTTTCTTGCTTCAGGATATCGATTAGAGTTTGTAGAGGCAGAGATTTGTTTACAACATGGATTTTCTCTTCATCTTCTAGTTCAATCTCTTTAGTCTTGTTTTCTTCTTCCATAGCTTCACATACAAAGCCTTTGATTCCAAGTCCTGAAGATCTTCCATGTTCATGCTTTGAATTCTTCTTTGTGCTCTCTCCTACCTGTTCTTTAGCTTCATCTATGAGACCACCACTGTGACAAGAGTCTGAGATTATTGTAATGAGTGCTTCCTTTGGTGCCATATCCACAAAATCCCTGAATTCATCATCTGAGACACAGAACAATAATCAAAGCAAAACCAAAAAAAAATTAATGAAATGAAGGAACAATTGTTTCTTTGATTATTTCTTGTTTGGTTACTGAATTGATCTTTGACCTATTATCAATGTCAACAAATCAATGAGTAAAACTATATAAGGTGACACAAATTTCTTCTCTATGTTATCTTAAACACTAGGTCTGAACATATTACCTGAAACTCGAACTCTAACCCGATCCGAATTAAGAGGAACTAAACTCAACGAAATATCCGAATAAATCTTATATATACCCGAACGGAAAGAATCAAAACAGAATAAGTATCAGAAATATTTATGTTAAATTTTGGTTTAATTTCGAGTTTTTATTAAATTTTGGATTAAAATACTTGAAACCGAACCCGACTTATAACCTAACCAAACCTAATATAAAAAATAAAAATATTTAAATGGGTTTTAACTCAATGAAACCGAAAACCCGATCTAAACTTATCAATCAAATTTTCACTTACCGGTGATAAGATTCATATCACAAGGAACAATACATTCATCATAACCAGTATCATCATTTTCTCCAGTCTCTGCAGGCAACCTCGTACCATGTCCACTATAATGAACAACAAGAACATCACCAGACTTAGCCGATTGAACTAAATCCAACAACGCTCGTCTAATATTCTTCCCAGTAGGTTTAATGGAAGAGTTATCAGTATCAATCAACTCAGTGATGTTTTCCTCAGAGAATCCGAACCGATCCACAAGACATTTATGCATCCTTCGAACATCGTTGACGCAACCTCGTAACTCTGCTTTGGTTCCAGGATAATTGATTCCAATCAATACAGCTTTCTTCGCCATTGATGTTATCTTAAAGCTCTGCTTTACAAATTTTTCTTGTTGGTTTTTGATTATGACTTATTACATTCTCTTCATGCTTTTATACTAATGTTGTTATAACAAAACTTGTCGTCAACAATAAGATTAAAAAATAAAATAAAGAAGCTTTTTAATAAGGTTGCCAAAATTAATGAAAAAGCTGTATCTAGTCATGATTTTATTTCCATGTAATGAATATTCAGTTTGAATAATTTAGAATTATTAAAGTGTAGTCAAATTAACATTAAATTTAAGGATGAAACTATATTACTATAATTCAAATATTGAGAAGTCTAGCCGTTTAGAGGAGAACAAAACGTGTATTTCCGAACTAAAGCTGTAACGTACAAAACTTGTCTAGACTATGAAAATAATTATACGCTTCTTAAAAATCAAATAATTTATAATCGACAAATAATTATACAAAATGTCGCTTGTTATCGTTAATATATCGTGAATGTGCAAACAATCCACGTTATAATCTGTGTAAGTTATAGATTAATTCTTTTCAAGTTTATCAATGCATGCTTAGCACGTTGCTTTATATTGTCAAGTCAATCATATTCCATATAAAACTTTATTATGGATAATAATGGTTTTGATTAAGCATGGGGCATAAAAACTGGAAACCAATAGAGAACAAATACTTGATTCGATTTCAGTTCCTGGTAACGAATTGTCCGGTTTCAGTATTTTGATAGATTTGGTGTTTGATTTGGTTTGATTTTAAACCAAAACTCAGGGGCGGATGTAATGATGAGAAAGGGGTGTCAATTGACACCTATAGATTCTCAAATTTTCATATATAGTTTGTTTTTTATTTAAAGATTGACCCCCTTTCTAGATTATTTTTGACCCCAAATTGATTGACAACTAAAATTATTTCGGTTCTAATTCAGTATCTATTTCAAGTATAACCAAGATTGATTTGAACTGAATTTACTCTCTACCTATATAGTTACTATCTTTTTAAAACCGAAAAACCCGAAAACTATAAGAACCGAACCGAATAACCGAATTTTGCTACTCTTTATACGCAGATAATAAAAATGATTTTGTTTCTTGTACCGCAAGGTATGTTTTACAGCACATAACTCGCCAAACTTATTCCACACGAAACCAAGTCAACAAACAACATATTAAAAAAAAAAAAACTTAATTATCATGTTCATCATTAATAATTAACATATATCAAGGAGTACTATTCCAAATAAAACATGATTTTTCTTCTTTCATTTCAACAAATCACGAGTTACTTTAGAATTCACAAAACAATCATGAGTGAAACAAGAATCTGTAATCAATCAATACTTCATACTTAGCAAATAAATGGAGCATTCACAAAACGATCATTGCAATACAATCCTGGTCTTTGATTAAACCCTTGTTTCTTCATAAATTCTCTTACCTTCAAAACCAATTCCTTATTCGTAATCTTATCATTCTCAGTCTTAGACAAAACCATCTGAATTGCATTACTAAATGCTCCAAATGCTTCTCCTTTCTTCTTCACATCTGCTGATGTTTCATCTGTTTGACATCCACTCAACAAAATCCCTCTATTAGGAAGCTTTCCATTGCTTGATCTTCCTCCATAGACTTCACTCTCACTATTCACTTCAATCTCCATTGCAGGTTTTATGTACTCTTCATCGTCCAGCTTTGGTTTTACAAACTCTCTAACACTTTCTTCAATCTTACATTGATCATTCATCTCCTTTAGCTTTGTGATAAACACTTTCATGAACTTCTTCACCTTTGGACTCGAATCTTCACCAAAGATTTCGAAAAGGGTCGGTCTAATTTTCCCAATCTCGATATTCTCTTTACCAGTTTGTTGCTTGAGAAGTGTAATGAATCTCTCTAATGGCAAATACCTTGATTTAACAACTTCATCTTTCTCTCTTGCTTTTAAGATAACTCGAGGTTTTGCCTTAAAGTTTCCAATTCCACAAAACGATAGAAATTTCAGAACAACTGTCTGAAAACAGTTTCTAATCTCAAAATCCGAAGAAGAAACTTCAGGTTCTTCACTTGGCTCCTCATTGGTGCTATCTCCGATCTGTTCTTTAGCAGAATCTATGAGTCCTCCACTGTGACAAGAGTCTGATACAATCGTGATCTTACATCCTTCTGGAACTTTTTCTACTAACTTTCTGAAATCATCATCTGCAACACAACACACAAAGTGTATGATTACTAATTACCAACAAAAGAACAAAAAAAAGAAAGAAGAAGAATTTTAACTTTATTTATCAGTGAATTCATATCAAAATCATTTTAAAAGTAGCCTCTAAGAGTAAACTAATTAAACGGGGTTAGACAGAGGGACTAGCCTGGACATATTGCCGAAAACCCGAACCTACCCCGATTTAAGATGAACTGAACCGAATCCGATGAAATACCCAAATGAGTTTTAGATGTATATACTCAAAAAAACCAAAACCAAATAAGTGTCTGATGTGTTTTTATTAAACGATGATTTTTAGATTTCTTTCTATTAATCTTTATTAATTTTAAATTTTTATAAAAGTTCAATAAAAACATGTTAAACTGCAAGTGGTTTTTAGCATAGTGGCACATGTGTAAGTCCACTAAAGGCATACGCACTTGCAATTGCACGTCAAGAAATCGACTCTCGCTGCTTGCATTATGCAAGAACTTGGTTAATGGGTCGGTCAGTTGTGGTCCAATGTTAACAAATATATATATATGCTAAACCAAACCTGATCTATAACTGAACAGAATCCGACCCGAAAAATAAAAATACTCGAATGATACTTAATGAAACCAAAAACCCAACACCCGAAAAACCAAATGAGTTTTAATTCAATCCTCGAAAAATACTAGTAAGTCTTAAATTCAATGAAACTAAAAACCCGACACCCAAAAAGACCCGACTTAAACTCCAAGGGGTACCTAAATACCCCTGCTAACGAACAAATTGCTCTGTTCTCATATTGTTTCTTCAACAAAACAGAACACTGTCTATTTTACAGAAATAAGGTT
This sequence comes from Lepidium africanum, assembly GCA_900406405.1. Lineage (NCBI taxonomy): Eukaryota > Viridiplantae > Streptophyta > Magnoliopsida > Brassicales > Brassicaceae > Lepidium > Lepidium africanum. The sequence continues at coordinate 28,398 of OVAX01000218.1, read as the reverse complement.
TTTTTGTTATTATTATCGAAAACCAGAAAGCAAAATTCCAGATTTCAATAGCTTACCAGGGATCGGATTTAGATCAGAAGGAAGAATACACTCATCCCAACCAGTATCATCTTCTTCTCCTGTTTCCGGTGCGATCCTCGTACCATGTCCACTAAAATGCACAAATAAAACATCACCAGGTTTTGCTGGCTTTACTAGCTCCGACAAAGCACGACGGATGTTTTTTCCAGTAGGTTGAGTATAAGATTTGTCTGTATCAATCAATACAGTGATGTCTTTCTCTTCAAATCCGAATCGGTCAACGAGACACTTATGCATCCGACGAGCATCGTTGACACAGCCTTGTAGCTCCTCTGGTGTTCCTGGATAGTTGATTCCTATTAATACTGCTCTTTTCGCCATTGTTGTTTCTCTTTATCAGAGAAAATTCAATGAGATCTAAATGATTCTTTGTAATAAACAAAGTTTAGTTGTTAATAGTGGAATGGCTTTAATGTTTATTTAATTTGTGGGCACGTTTAAATTGTGGACTGTTTATATTTTTATTTAAGAGAAGAAAAAAAAACAAAAAGGGAAGAGGAAACGCCGTCTATGGGGATCGAACCCACGGCCACGTGGTTAAAAGCCACGCGCTCTACCACTGAGCTAAGACGGCTCGACAATCTGGAATTTTTTTGATAAAGTTCTAGGCTGAGTTTTTTTGATAAAGTTCTTAATTTCGGTTCGAGTGGATATAAATTAGACCGAAAATAATGTGATTACTCGTAACCAAATTCCCGAAGAAATGTAATCAAGTAACCAATCAGTACGGTTCCTTGTAATCAAAACGTATTAGATTAATATATAATCAACTAATTAATAAAGATTAGTTTCAGTTTGTATTTGGTTAACTACACTTCTTGGTTAGAAACCGAAATTACTTAAAAATGAGAACCGAAAGATTATCTGTTAGAAACTGAACCAAACCGAATATATGTGTTTTCTGATTCGATTTAGTTTTTTTGGTTCCGGTTTTTGTGTCTATTACTAACTTGGTTATTAGTTTTTGCATAGACTGATACATGTACGAGTTTGGATTCGATCTTTGATTTTATTAATTTAAGATTTAATTTCTTTATATCAAGTTTGGTTAAAATCTTTATATATAATTAAACTTTGGGATCCATCCTATGCACATCAAATTCACACATATTATAAAAACTTTTTTTTGGGTCATAAAAACTGACATTTCATAACTTCCACTTTTCGCATTTCTACCACAAAAATTGTATATATTTTCAATAACTCAAATTTGAAATATCTCTTAGTTATAATTTGTTGCTGTTTTGTAAAACACTGTCCATTTGAATCCAAGTTACAACAAATAATACATAAATTCAACACCCAAATCCAAATGCTTTGAAAGGAAAATGCCAACAAAGAAACTTCCTTTCCAACGTATGCATGAAACATTAACGTGACTATTACTAGAATACAACCTTGGTCAGTGACAAAGTGAAAGAGGAGCATCTCGTACACGCAAAACACACCTTCATGGTTGTATCCAAACCATAACATGCGCTGCATCATAACTATGACATTATATAATTATATCACAAATTTACAAGCAATTTCCCTTCCTTTATTTATATTATAAGCTAGTACGTACTATAAGCACGTTGATGGACAAATAATTTATTTATTTTCAATACTTTCCTTAACATATTTTTTAACAAAATAATTAATACTTCTAGCTAGGTGTTGACTATTTTTGTGTGTTTCTTAGTATATACTATAGTCTTGTGAATAATTGACGACCAAAAAAAAAATGTCTTGTAAATAGTCAATTTATTTTCTCATAACCAACGCATTGTGTTTCTTTTAACATGTGGAGTGGTTTGGAGTGCCGAAGACGTGTGATTCAGTGGTAGTGACCACTTTAACATTCTTTATATATCAGAATTTGATTTTTTTCTGATGCAAAAGAAAGAAAAAAAAAATTTTAGAATATGAGTTTTGGCTATAGATCGAATATTATTGAACCTATTACTAGTAGAAAAATTAATTAACGTCGACAAAAAAAACATGTGTAATTGTGTAAGATGGTTCGATTTATAATTATAAAATACATTCGAATTAACCATGTATTCTTATAATACCTACAAGCTATTATTGATTTTTCTTGTAATAATCAAGGCTATATAATTATGATTAAAGGTTAATCAACTATGATAATGTAATGACTGACTCTGACTGTTTTTTTTCACACAAAAATATAAGTCAATGAAAGAGAAGATTATCATTTTGTGTAAAAATGTGCAAACAAATAAGTTCGCCGTCTGTGGGGATCGAACCCACGGCCACGTGGTTAAAAGCCACGCGCTCTACCACTGAGCTAAGACGGCTCGATGACTGTTTGTTTGTTTGTGTTCAATAAAACCAAATTTAACCCAAGTAGTGTTGAAGCCCAACAAGAGAGAAATTATGTCGGCCCATATGTATTGCTGAAGCCCAATAATAGGAATAAAGTCGGCCTAGTTAATAAACGCACCGTTTAATTAGCGCGACGTTTAAAGTCTTAACAAGCTTGGGTTTTTCGCGAAATTGCAAAATTTTCGCCCTACCGAAGAGCCTTTCATTTTCCTTGTTCAGTTCCGTCGAGGGAAAACATAAATTGAAATCGCCATTTCTAATTTCGTCGGAGAAATTCAAGTCTAGGTATAGAATCACGGTGGTTTTCCGTAATTAGGGCACGAAAATGCCGTTGTTTATGCCAGATGAAGAGCTGGTGCGGCTCTCTAGCGACGCTGCGTCGGTGGTAGCGGAGCGAGCGGATGAGTATATTCGGAAGGTATACGCCGAGTTAGATAGTGTTCGTGCTAAGGCTGATGCTGCTTCAATCACAGCGGAGCAGACTTGTTCGCTTCTGGAGCAGAAGTATCTCTCCCTCTCTCAGGATTTCTCATCCCTGGAATCTCAGAACACGAAGCTTCAGTCTGATTTTGATGATCGACTAGCTGAACTGGCAGAGTCACAGGCCCAGAAGCATCAGCTTCATTTACAATCTGTAAGTCCTTGTGCTAGTATTATCTTTACGCCTCATGGTTTCTATGCTTTGTTTAATCCCAAGAATTCACTGTTTATTCAGTGGTGATGTGTTAATTCGTAAAGGAATTGAGTATGGGATGCAGAATTAAGAAATCTGACTATATTTGATAGTCATAGGAAACTGAGTAGAGATTTGTCCCGCTGATTCCGGAAAATTTAGTGTTCACTGTTCATTGTGTTTTCTTTCATTGTTATGAGTTTACAAGTTTTATATATTGAGTTATCATTTGCAGACTGTATTGATTAGGATAAAGAATTCAGAAATTTCATTATATCTTACAGTCATATAAAACTAGAGAGAGTCTTTTCTCGCTAATTGCTGATTTTATTGTTTATCTCTATGAAAGTCAATATGAGCTTCAATTGCTGATTTTTTTGTTTGTTTTGGGTACCCTTATATTTGACAGAGCTTTTTGGTTTGATGCAGATTGAGAAAGATGGAGAAGTAGAGAGGATGACGACAGAGATGTCGGAGCTGCATAAGTCTAAGAGGCAATTGATGGATTTATTGGAGCAGAAAGATGCAGAGATTAGCGAGAAAAATTCTACTATCAAGAGCTACTTGGATAAAATTGTGAGGGCTTCTCTACTATTATTGTTACTTATAATGTGCAACATGTAATTCAAATGTCTTACTCTACTTCTTGTTCTATCTCGCAGATTAAGCTGACTGACGCTTGTTCGGAAAAGGAGGCCCGACTTGCTGAAGCTAGTGCAGAATTAGCTCGATCTCAAGCTATGTGCAGTCGTCTATCTCAGGTTTAGATTATTGTCTTAATTTCTTGTTCATTTTGTTTGATGGCGCACTTTAGCTATCTTTAGTGTTTTTTCTTGGCACCTTATTCATGTTGATCATTTGTACGATATATGGTTTTGATAACTAGGAGAAAGAACTCACGGAAAGGCATGCTAAATGGCTTGATGAGGAGTTGACCGCCAAAGTGGACAGTTACGCTGAACTCCGTAGACGGCATTCTGATCTTGAAGCTGAAATGTCAGCAAAGCTTGTAGATGTAAGGCCAACATCTAGCTTCAAAACTTCTTTTCTTTTATTATTTTTTAAATACAGTTCAGTTACTTTAGTTTCATTCCTTCTTCTACCAGGTTGAAAAAAATTATAATGAGTGCTCTAGTTCGTTAAACTGGCACAAGGAAAGATTGAGAGAGCTCGAAACACAAATTACTGCTTTACAAGAGGTATGTATGGTGTAAAAGACTTATGTCCTCACATATCATATTATGCACTATGAGACTGACTAGTTTTCTTCGTATTTGAAGGACCTCGGCTCATGCAAAGAAGCAGCCACAACCACTGAAGAGCAATACAATGCAGAACTTTTCACTGTGAGTTTTCAAATATTAATGTTTCCGAACCTTGAGCATCTTTTCATTTTTGTTGACTGGAGAGCTCAGCATGATATAGAATTTATCTAGGAATTTCATAATTACTGAAATAGACCTTTGTAAGTCTTGCTTTTCCAATCTAACCCAGAAGTTGGTTCCATGTAGGCTAACAAGCTTGTTGAGCTGTACAAGGAAAGTTCAGAGGAATGGTCTAGAAAGGCTGGCGAACTTGAGGGGGTTATCAAAGCTTTAGAGGTACGTTTTCCTCATAAATCAGAGGATATGAATTCTAGTATTTGTGTCATGTTCCCTTGTTGAGTTTTAAATTATGAATAAGCAGGCACGCTTGAACCAAGTTGAGAGCAGTTACAAAGATAGGCTTGAGAAAGAAGTGTCTTCAAATCAGCAGTTAGAGAAGGTAATACGATCCTTGTATTTCATTGCTTTCTTGATTATTGTTACCTAGTTCTGGTAAATTGTTTTGGCGGCAATTCAACTTAAACTGAGGGTGTTGTGTGTAAACCCTATTGCTAGCATGTTGTTGTTGCACTCAGCCGTATAATTAGACATGATACTTTGATGTTCTTTAATTGCTTTTTAAAAGTTATTAGTTTATTCGGCTTTCAGATATTTAGAGGAGTAAAAATTTCCGTTATCTCACAATTAATTTCTTCTTTTATGGAATTTCTATCTTTGATTTTTTTGGGAAGTGGTTTCAGTGCTAGTTTATCTTTTGGATCTACATGGTCTTTTCTTTTGTGAATTTTTAAATCTTTTTTTTTTTTTTTTTAGTGAGCTAGCTAATTTTTGTTTTCTGCAACATCAGGAAAACGAAGACCTCAAACAAAAACTTAAAAACTGTGAAGCAGAGATAGAGAAAACAAGGAAAACAAATGAGCTCAATCTGATACCTTTCAGCAGTCTCACAAGGTAAGCCTCAGGTTCTGAGACGATGAACTAAATATATGCATTTTTAGGTTTTTGTAAACTTGCCATTCAAATTTGCTATACTCTTGTCAAATCCAGCCAGAGAAAAAGAGTGGTATTGGTTTCTTCAAGAGATCCACTTTACATACAGATTCTATAGTTTGCAAACCACAATTATCACCTCATTAGAAATGGTAGTTCTTTTGACAAAAAACAACAGTCAGAGTAGATTTACATATTATAAGACTTTAGTGGGGCTGACAGTGAAGTGATTTCGGAAGAGAATTTACTCTGTCAAAATAGATTTTAGTTGTACTCAAATATAGTGTAATATCTTGATTGTCCTCCTAGTGTGCACGGAACAAGTGAAATTCTTACAATTTTCTCCTGAAATACCTTTGTCCAGATCGGGTGACAAGGCTGGGCCCATCAACATGATAGAGGAAAGCCAGGCAGTAATTTCGAGGGTGCCTGCTGGTGTGTCAGGAACAGCACTAGCAGCTTCACTCTTGCGTGATGGATGGAGTGTGAGTTTCAGTCTTGGTACATTCATCTAGTCTATCAGTGTCTCAATTATAATGGTGGTGTATATATAACTCTTTTTATTTCGTAGCTGGCCAAAATTTATGAGAAGTATCAAGAGGCTGTTGACGCCTTGAGGCATGAGCAATTAGGTCGAAAGGAAGCTGAGATGATACTACAACGGGTGTGATCTCTTTGACTTGTTTAGTTATTAAACCTTTGTTTTGCCTTTTGTTTTGTCCATCTTTCTCTACATTTCACTAGTACTTTTTCAACCATTCTCGATACCAGACTTAAGCATAACATTTTTCTCTTTCTGTTAACGTTTTTGTATCCTGTGTCGTAGGTGTTATCCGAATTAGAAGAAAAAGCCGGGATGATTCAAGAAGAAAGAGGTATAATTCAATTATGTGATTCTGGAGCCATGTTTTTACACCCCAAAATTTATCTTTCATCTGTTTGGGTAATGTATATGTTTCTTGTTGGGGACGTGCTTAAACCTGTATTTGATACAATCTCTTTATTTTCCTAGGGGAGTATGATAGGATGGTTGAAGCTTATTCTCTCGTTAATCAAAAACTTCAGGATTCCGTCTCTGAACAAACAAATATGGAGAAGTTCATAATGGAGCTAAAGGTACTTGGTATTATTATAGACTTTATAGTAGTGTCAGATACTTTCTTTTGTTGTTCTTATACATTTAATTGATTGATAGGCTGACTTGAGGAGACGAGAACGTGAAAACACTCTATTTCAGAAAGATATATCTGACCTACAGAAACAGGTAATTTAACAAATCTATCAAATTCACCATTTTCTTTTGTGGTCTTCAGTTTCTTAATTAACATGAAGTGCAATGTCTGGTTGGTTGCCAAATCAATTGATACGTTCTGCTTGTTTCCACTATAATAGGTTACGATACTACTGAAGGAGTGTCGTGACGTCCAACTTCGATGTGGAGCTGCCAGGGATGATGAAGAAGAAGATTATCCTCTGCTTTCTGATGTTGAGATGGATATGGAATCTGAAGCTGATAAAATCATTTCAGAGCATCTTGTAAGTTTTTTAAATCTCTTGACGTCATGTTTTGTGTTGTATTTTACATCATAAAACATATTCTGGATGACTAAAGCTGGTCTTTTTGTTGGGATGATTTTCAGTTGAAGTTCAAAGATATAAATGGACTTGTTGAGCAGAATGTTAAACTCAGGAATCTTGTTCGTAGTCTTTCAGAGCAGATTGAAACTAGGGAAATGGAGCTGAAGGTAAGAAGGATTTTTTCTGCATAGTTTCTTTAGTAAGGTGTGACGTCTTAAAATAATTTTTGGAATGGCAGGAAACTTTTGAAATGGACCTGCGGAAAAAGACTGATGAAGCTTCTGCCAAGGTAGCTACAGTGTTAAAAAGAGCTGAAGAGCAGGGACAAATGATCGAATCACTGCACACATCTGTAAGTCTTTCCACCCTTTAAATCTCTTCTTGGAATTATTTCAATGACTCATAATTTCATACTGTACATTCGTTCTATTCAGGTTGCAATGTATAAGCGATTATATGAAGAGGAACAGAAGCTTCATTCATCTGATTCTCGTTCTTCAGATTTGTCTCAAGGTTCTAGCTCTCTGCATCATTATGAGTTTTCTGCACAATGTGTTCTTGCGTACCGTCAGTCATTAACATCATGGCTAACTTCCATTAAATGGTTTTATCTATGAACTAATCCTTTCCAAAATTTTACTCCAAATATAATAAAAGTTGAGTGTGGATGCAAAAGTCTTTCACTAGTTAATGCTATTCTCCAACATTTGGTATTAGTTTCGTAGTTTATTGTCAGTAATACTTTCCTGGAAATCTCATCTTGTTTCCGTAGATGTAAAGAGACTTTGCAGGCTGTTGCATGATTTTCTCATAAATTGGAATACATGGTTTTAGTGGCTTACTATCCTTAAAATTGCTGATAGAGATCTTTCTTGTAGCTGTAGTGCCAGGAAGGAAGAACTTCTTACATTTGCTTGAGGACTCACAGGTATGACTGATTGCTAAATCTTTACTTCCTCTTCTTTGTTCACCTCTCTTTTGGTGTATCAAAGTAGTTGGGACTCACTTTATCAACGGGATTGCTTGTTTTAGGATGCTACTAAAAGAGTCCAAGAGAAAGCTTTTGAACGCATCCGCTGTCTCGAAGAAGATTTTGCGAAGGCTAGGTATATTTTAGCATCCTCTTGGCTAATAAATTTCACTTGCTGGACATGTTATTAACTTTTGTGTAAGAATGCTTCTATGTTAAACTAGGGTAAGGCTGACAATGTAAAGTATTTTTTGGTGGGATAGTCTTGTTGAGATCTAGAACGCAGACTATTTTAGCAAAGGAAGCAAAGTTTATGAGTTGCTTCTTATGTAGCATGTATATCAATCTAACTCAAAGTGTAGCTATTGAGTTCTGTCATTGTTTCTTTTAGATTTTGTATTTCTTTTCACTTGTTATAGTTGTTAGCTGTATCATTATATTATTAACTGAGTTGTTTTTATTTCTGTCCTTTGGATTTTAGGAGTGAGATAATTGCGATAAAGGCCGAACGAGATAAGTTAGCGATGGAGGCAAATTTTGCTAGGGAAAAACTAGAGGGCATCATGAAAGAATCTGAGCGCAAGGTAATCTTTGTCACAAATTTATATCATCAACGTCTTGTGCCTATTGTGCTTTCTTCCAAGTTTCATCTTATCTGTTATTGTATTAGAGAGAAGAAATGAACGGCGTTTTGGCAAGAAACATAGAGTTTTCACAGCTGATTGTTGACCACCAACGGAAGTTGCGTGAGAGTTCAGAGTCTCTGCATGCAGCGGAAGAGATCTCCAGAAAATTAGCGATGGAGGTAGTATTTTAATCACTCAAGTTTATGATTTTTTTTTTGTTTTAATACTAATAGTCATCTGGGCTGTAGGTCTCGGTTCTAAAACAAGAAAAAGAGGTCTTATCAAATGCTGAAAAAAGAGCCTGTGATGAAGTTTCTGCTCTATCTCAGAGAGTTTACCGTCTTCAGGTTGGAAAACATGAGAGTAGTGCAAAATTCTATCTTAAGCTGTGCGCACTCTTTATATTTTGGCTAAATTGATGTTCTCTGCAGGCTACCTTGGACACTGTACAGAGTACAGAGGAAGTTCGCGAGGTTAGAAGGCTACCTTTGATTTTAATTACTAACTCTAGCTAGAAGGTAATACCGAATAAGTTGACTGTATTTTGATAATGATAATTCTTTACTACGAATTTCAGGAAGCAAGAGCTGCCGAGAGAATAAAACAAGAGGAGCATATCAAGCAACTTGAGGTCTATAGGATATTTCATATTGTTTTGCTGGCACTTTCTTAACTTTCTTCAAGATTATTACAGAGAAGATGAGAACTTAACTTTTGGACGGCAATTTCACAGAGAGAATGGGCTGAAGCTAAAAAAGAATTGCAAGAAGAAAGGAGCAATGCGCGGAATATTACTTCAGACCGCAATCAAACTTTGAATAATGCTGTAATGCAGGTGGAAGAAATGGGGAAAGAATTGGCTAATGCCTTGAAGGCAGTTTCAGTAGCGGAGTCCAGGGCATCCGTAGCTGAGGTATTGTTTCAGGAGTAGTTTACCTTCTTAATAACTTAGACTCATGAACCATGAACTTGTTCCTTACTGCATAGAGGTATTGCACATCACCAGCATCTGTCAGCGCTTACCTTTCCTAGGTCGACCTTTCTTAGATTGTCTTTTTTTTTTTAATCTGGTGCTACTCTTGTGAAGTGAGTCTTTGCATGTGGTTCGGTTTGTGCCAGATGGTTGTACTACTTGTGAAATAGCCCCAAACCAATTTTCAGAAACTTAGTATATTGCCAATCCACTAAATTTTTCAGTTGTTGGCCGTCCAATCATATATTGGCATGATCGTTGTTGACTGATTACTATAACTGATTATTGCTTTACTTGTGTAAAATTAGGCTAGACTTTCTGATTTGGAGAAGAAGATAAGATCTTCAGATCCTAAGGTATATGTTCTGATTCTCCTAGTTATTGATTATGGGGTTTACTTTAAACAGTAGATTCCTAGATGGAAGTTGCTATTACTAGTATGTGATGACTTTCATTTTCTTTTTCAGGCTCTTGATATGGGCAGTGGTGGAATTCTCTCTCTTCCTGATAATGAGGTCAGTGAAGTCCTTTTATCTTTTGCTAATTAACTTCTGAGATGGACTTAAGTGCCATAATCATGGTATTCTTCGGATTTTCTGGTTTCAATGTATTTGTATAAGACTGCACATTTTATTATTATTCTAGAAGGCATGTAATTCAGGCAGGAGTTAGGATCTGATGTAGGCAACCAAGCTAGTTTAATTTTGAGATGTAGATTGAGGCTTTCGCTTAAGCTATCATTTAAGATTACCTTATAGCTATATAGCAATCCATTATTTGGTTTTGTAAGGTGGCTTCTAATCTTTTCTGGCCGTGGTGGTTTTTATTTACTCTAGATGTCCGTGGAATTGTGTACTGCCAAGGAAGAAATCGAAAAATTGAGGGGAGAATTAGAATCTAGCAAAAGCCACATGCTCCAGGTACTTTCTGAATTGGCTTAGTTTATTTAGATTTCATCGTGACTAAGAACTGACCTTGTGAATAATCATGCAGTACAAAAGTATAGCTCAGGTGAATGAAAGTGCATTAAAGCAGATGGAATCTGCCCATGAGAACTTCAGACTTGAGGTATGGAGATAATTCACATCTGGATATGCAGTTCTGCGGTAGGCTTTATATTAACCTAATGGCTGTTTGTAGGCTGAAAAGAGACAAAAATCGTTGGAAGAAGAGCTTGTTTCTCTCAGAGAGAGAGTGTCAGAACTCGAAAGTGATTGTATACAGAAATCGGAGCAGTTAGCCACTGCTGCCGCAGGAAAAGAAGATGCGTTGGTATCAGCATCAGCTGAAATTGCCCGTCTGAAAGAAGAAAGCTTAGTTAAAATGTAAATTATTTATTATGCAACGGTAGTATACTTGTGGGAGACATGTATGTTCGTCCGTATATTGAGATTGTGAAATTGACTGCAGTTCCCAAATTGAAGCCATGAATATCCAAATGTCCAGTTTGAAGAATGACCTGGAGACGGAACATGAGAAATGGCGTGTTGCTCAGAGAAATTATGAAAGACAGGTTCGTTAAGATTCTGTATATCAAGAAACATTTTGACCATCATGCATATAATTGTTGACGGAGGTCTTTATTGGAATTCTAGTAACTGACTAGATTTCATGACCGGTCCTGTTGTTCATTTCGTGAAACAATTAAATGCTCTATTTTAGTGACCTTCGTCTCATATCAATCGGAGGATTACATGTCATGAAATGGGTTAGGATTTAAATTATTTAGGTCCTACTGCTTTCTGCTAATTCTGCCTTTCTTTCTTTCTTTTAAAAGATATTTCAATGATTTGTTTCCTACCTTTTGGTATGCAGGTTATGCTGCAGTCTGAAACTATTCAGGAGCTTACGAAAACCTCCGAAGCTTTGGCAGCCCTTCAAGAAGAGGCATCTGAACTACGTAGATTGGCTGAGGCACGGGGAACTGAAAATGTAACTTCTACCCTTACAAAACTTCTTAAAATTGTGATTTAAATCTTCATACAATTATTGCTGTTCAGATTGACAAACTACAGAGAAACAAACTTTTTTGCTGACTCTTTGCATCTGATAGTCCTTGACTATTGCATTATTCTTCCTATTGACGTTTTAATTTTATTATCTGTTTTTTTCAATGGATCTACTTTGGTTGCTGTGATCTAATTTTCCATTTAAGCTGATTGCAGACACCTCAATTTGAATTTTCTTGGGTTTTTTTTTTCAGTCTGAACTTATTGCCAAGTGGAGTGAAGAGAAATTGATGCTGGAGCAACAAAAGAATCTGGCTGAGAAAAAGTATTCTGAACTCAATGAGCAGGTGGCCACTCCTCTCTGATTTTTTACATTTGAGACATGCATGACATAGGCTTTGCAAATATGCTTCCTTTCATTTATTATCTATTTGATGTTGAGCATAGTCTTTTCGAATTCTTCCTGGGTTAACTATGCTTAATCATGCATGGAAATTTGTGTACAGCTTTAAATTTATGGTCATGCTACAAGTATTCACTTATTATTATCGCTCTCTGTATCAGAACAAATTACTTCATAGCCGACTGGAGGCTATGCATCTTCACTCGGCTGAGAAGGATAGCCGTTCTGGAAAATTATCATCTGGAAGCACTGACTCAGATCAACTTGAAGATTCTGGTTTGCAAAGTGTTGTTAATTATCTACGCAGAGGCAAGGAAATAGTAAGAGAAGTTTTTTCGTGGGATTGCTTTTTCATTCTTTCTGCCTCTTCTTTATACTATGGGATTAAGTTATCTGCATCTTTTTGACAGGCTGAAACAGAGATCTCACTAATGAGACAGGAGAAACTGCGGTTGCAATCGCAAGTGAGTTGTTGTTTCCTATCTTATCCCTAATTTGGTCACCACATTTTTTTGAGGCAGCATCCCTTCTTAGTACACGCACACATGCAAATAGAAAAGCTCTTCTATTATTTAGAGTTTTTGCTGCGGTATGAATTTTCTTGCAACTTGTTATTCTCTAGCTTGAGAGTGCCTTGAAGATGGCAGAATCTGCCCGGGCGTCACTTAATGCTGAGCGTGCCAATTCAAGAGCCTCATTATTGACTGAGGATGGAATTAAATCGCTTCAGAATCAGGTAAAGTTGGGTATTGTAATCTGATAACATATGAACTAATGCTCTGCTTCAGTTCCTTTTAGTTCTTCCTCTGTCTTGTCGAAGTCAATATTATCTGTCCGAATTTGTCAATTGGATACCTGAAGTGTTGGTTGGGTTGAAACTACTTTCATTTTCTGACGTCAAAGTTTTCCTTGCAGGTTAGTGAGATGAACTTGCTCCGTGAAAGCAACATGCAACTCAGGGAGGAGAACAAACACAATTTTGAGGAGTGTCAGGTTCGTAATGGAACTTTCACGCAGATGTCTTTTCCTTTATATCCTCGAATGATTTCACCACCTGATTCTGCTCGCTGTCTTAATGAAAGCTGATAAATCATTTTAAAAAATTCAGAGATTGCGGGAGGTAGCTCAAAAGGCTAGGATGGAATCTGAAAACTGGGAAAACTCATTAAAGCAAAAGCAGAAGGAGTTAGAATTGTGTATGAAAGAGATGGAAAAGCTAAGGATGGAGACAGATCTTCAAAAGAAAAGGGTTGATGAGGTAAGTCATTATAAACATCTTCTTCATATATATATGGGATTATACTTATAGAATTACTTTTCTTCCATCGTGAAGTTGCGGGAGTCGTATAAAAATATTGATGTTGCTGACTACAATCACCTCAAAGATGAAGTACGGCAACTACAGGTATTCCTACTACGATAAATATTACATTGTTGAAAATTCTTCAATACTGAGGTTTGCTCCTAGTGTGTGCAAGGATATGATATATCCCTACAAGTTCACTAGATTTATTTTCGTAAATGTCAATGCATGAAATGATACCATCGTCTGTGGAAGGTGGTTAGTTCTCGTTTCTAGATTACGACTGGTTGAAGAACATAAGGCTTCTCTATTTGGTATTGGGATGGTCAATTAAACATGTAGGGTGCCCTTTAAGAGAGCCTCTGTCTCCTAGTTTGGGACTACTCCCTAAACTGTTAAACCGACTTTTCTAATTTTCGGCCTCTCACAGGAACAGCCAGCCACACAGATTCTGACTGATTATCAATTGCATATAGAATTGTAGTGTACGATTATTGTCATTTTGGCTGATTAAAAATTCTGGTGAACTTTTTTACAGCAGTGTCTAAGTGATGATGCAGATGCTTAAAAATGTGTTGAATTTGAATTCTGGACTTCTTACTGGTCTTTAGCACTGCTTTTCCTTTTGGTTCTCATATCTTTTTCGTCACCATGATATGACTTCTAGGAGAAACTGAAAGCCAAAGCTGCTCAAGTTGAAGAGTATAAGAAAATTTTGGTAGAGAAGCAGAGTAAGATGTCCTTATTGGAGAAGGAGTTAACAAACTGCAAAAAGGATCTGAGTGAAAAGGAGAAGAAGTTAGATGATGCTCAGCAAGCACAGGTAGATTCAACACTGTAAAGAACTATCTCGGTGAATATATTACCGTAGGTAGATATATTCACTTGTCTGTGTTGCTATTTTTCAGGCCACTCTGCAGTCCGAGTTCAATAAGCAGAAAGCAGAGTTTGACAAGTACAAGAGATCTTATGCTTCTCTGAATGCGAACAAGGTATGGATTCATAATGTCTTATTTAACTACTTTGAGGTGTTTTTCCTATTAACATCATGAGATTTTGCTATGTCATGAAGAAAAAAAGCGAAAAAGAGAAGGAGGATTTAAACAAATTAAACCAGTCACTCTCTAAACAGTTAGAGGAAGCCAAAGAGGGTAAGTATTATTGTTTATTTGAATCTGATTGGACAAGTTTATTCTGGTATCTACTCATGTTTTTTTCTATTGGTGCCAAAAGCTGGGAAAAAAACAACAACTGATGCTATGGTGGAGCAAGCCGTTAAGGAGAAAGAGGAAAAAGAACAAAAAATTCAGGTCTAAATAAAACCGTAACTGATTGTGGTTCCCTTATTCATGCATTTACATGTTCTAAACACATTTGAAAATTTCGCTGTAGATATTGGATAACATTCTTAAATCAATGAAGGAAGAGATGAAGAAAAAAAACGAAGATTTGAAGAAGAAAGATGAGGAACTAACCAAAGAGAAAACAGAACGCAAGTCCGTGGAGAAGGAAGTCGAAGACTCCTTGACCAGAGTTAAACAGGTTCGTTTCTTTCCCGCCTCACTTGTTACTCACGTCTGGTAGGACTTGTTTGAAAGTTTACTGCTACTAGGATCTCCACTTTAAAAACGTTCTCGCAACACCTTACTGTTCATATGTTCCGTATAATCTTCTTCTCAGGAGAAAACAAAAGTGGAAGAAGAACTTGTTAAGCTCGAGAGGTATCAGACAGCATTGACCCATCTCTCTGAAGAACTGGAAAAATTGAAGCAAGCAGATGGAAGTCTTCCAGAGGTAACAAGTTTTATGTTTTTATAGAAGGGAAATTGTTATATGATTATTCTACCAGTATGTTCTAAACTCTTTCGTTTTTAATAGGGAACTTCAGCTGTCCAGGCTCTATCTGGAAGCATATTGAATGACCAAGCCGCCGCCTATGTGTCAGCTGTAGACAACTTCGAACGCGTGGCTCGTTCTATTGCCATCACTTCTCAACCTGAACCTTCCTCTGCCATTCCTGCTGCTGGTAATCTATAAGCAAACCCAAAAACCTCCCAAATTTTGATTTCTTTTCTGTGTGTAAAGTGATAATTTGTCTCTGATGCAGTTGAGCCTCCAGCCACGGCGAGGGCGCCTTCTTCAACACCTTTAAAAGCTCCGGTGGCAATTACCCAGCAGCCACCCAAAGTAGCGTCAGATAGCAAAGAGAAGAGAGTGACTTTGAAGAAACCGAGCACTGAGCTCCGTAGACCAATTAGTAGGAGAATTATTCGTCCCCAACTTGTCAAACCCGAGGAATCTCCCCAAGTTGATGTTGAGATGCCAGAAGCTAAGGGAGCAGGTGATGAAGGAAAACAGTCTGCAACCCATGAAACAGAGAGCCAAGTAACCACATCTGTGCGACCCATTCAAACACTTGTCCGTAAACGTCAGGCTGATTCGTTGGCTTCTGAGCCACAACAAGAGAGTGCGACTTTAGGTGAAACCAGTTCTGAGACTGCACCACCTGTGTCTAAGAAGGCAAAAGGATCTGAGTCACAACCTGATGTTTCCGAAGCCGAAAACCTTGCAAAAGAGTCAGCCATGGACGAAACTATAGATGCTACAACTGCCACTGAGGGTGACAATGAAGAAATAGAAGCCGAGAATGCAGAGGAGAATGCTGAGGATTCCGTGGAAGCTACACAACAAGAAAACGAAGCTGAAGTGCCGGATAAAGCTGATGAACCAATGGAAGAAAATCCAACTGAGACAGAAACCATCCCTACCGAAGAAGAGTCTAGGGATCAGACCGAACAAGAGAATCAAGAGCTTCTTACGGATATGGAATCTGATAAGGAAGAAGGAGAGCTCGATCTAGATACACTGGAAGATCTCGACGATAGTACGGATGTAACAAACCTGATGAGGAGTCCAGAGAAAGGAGAAGTTCAACCTGAGACGCTAGCTACACCTACTCAGTCACCAAGTAGGATGGAGACAGAAACGGAGGAAGCTGAAACAACCATCGAGCCACCAGTAGAAGGCGATAAGAACGATGAAGGAGGTGACGCCGCAGCTGAAGAAACCTCTGATAAACCCAACACTGGTAATGATCAACAAGAAGCACCAGATACTGATGTCAAGCCAGAGACCATAGCAGCAGCTACAACGTCTCCTGCATCTACCACTCCGCCCACTCTACCCACTTCCTCTACTTCAGCTTCTGCTATTACATCAAGCGAAGCTCCAGAAACAGAAGAATCCAAACGAGCTCCGTCGCCTGGTGGTGGAAGCTCAACGATTGTGACACTAGCTGATAGGGCAAGAGAGAATGCAGCCATAAGACGAGCTAGAGCAGCTGGTTTAGGAGGAAGTCCTCGAGCTCCTACTCAAGCCGCGAGAGGTCGTGGTCGAACTATAAACCTTCGAGGAGGCGGTCGAGTAGTTACAACTCGTGGTGGTCGAGTCCCACGTGGACGTGGACCATCCCAGAGCCCACCGTGATTTTTGCAGGCTATGCTTGATCAGTTAGATACTTAGCCAAGCACAGGCTCATTGAAGAGAGAGTTAACGGTAAAGAACTCATTTCATGTCTAAAAATCTCTTCTATTTTGGTTTTCCGTCTTCCGATTTTCTTAGTTTACTATAAAATCAAATCCTATCATTGCCAATGATTACAAATTGCGAAACATTATCATAAACACAAACTCACAAAACCAGAAGAAAATATAAAAAAAGGCCCAACATTACACCGTACAACAAAACAATAGAACAAGAAGCCACTCGCTCATTATAAAAATCAAAGCAATCCGAAACAATCGGATGTGTTTTATGTGTTGATCCTTAAAAAACCAAATCCAAAAACACTACAGGATCTTCTAGTTAGTTCACTGTTTTGGTATGTCTGTGACTTCCTCCTTGACTGTATTAGATATCTCCATTGTTTTGAAGTCAGCAACCAAATCTTCTTCTTTCTTCTGTAGCAAGACCCATAATTATGGTTAGATTACTATACACAGATCAAAAAGAGATCAATTGGGAGATATAAAGAGAAGAATCCAACACCTTTATGACTCGAGGGAACCTTAACTTCTTCTGTACCATAACCTTCTCTCGGTTTTCGTAGAAATCGAAATCATCTAATATAGATGTTTTTGCTGCATAGTTCTTGAAGATGTTCAACACTTCATTCCCTTGTGGCAACCTCACCTATACATATAAATGAAAATGTTTAAACGGCCTGCGATGAGTTATCGACAATGAGTTCAATCTCTCGAGCCTCTCAATGTCTATATTACCTCTTGTGTGTCTCTGCTATTGGTAACAGGCTTGTTCTCATTGTTCTCTAGTATTATATGTCGTAATTGGGGATTTGGAACATCTTTGATGATGTGCCATTTTACAGGAAAATAGCCAGTCCACTTATCTTGCTGCCAAAACTCCATGCTTTTTTCATAGTCCACTTTCCCAATCATCTCAGCTACACCACAGAACTGACCACTAGCATTCACCTGAATCCAAAAAAAAACTGATCAGATACTAAGAAGAATGTAGCAAAAATGAATACTGATATTGCGAAAACCGTAGTGCATTACCGAGAAGAATAGGAAAACTGGGCACTTCCCACTTTTCTCTGCAATTTTCTTCTGAGATTCCTGATAAGCACTGTCCAACTTCTTATTCCCATTAAGAGTACTAGACCAGACATTGTACTTTATGCTCTTGTGAATGTCATCTTCACTATAAGACTTTATCACAAAGAAGATTGCTTCCTCGTATTTCGTCTGAAAGCTAGCGAGGTTATATTGATCCCTTCTGATCACAGAACCTACACCATTGCTTCTTTCATTCTCATTACCATCCAACGAACAGGACTCACATTCTCCATTGGCAATATGATCTTGACCATTTTCTTTGTTCCTTGCTTTTGTTTTTTCTGTTTCAGCTCGATTTAAAGCTTCAGACTTCTTCTTCACAGGGTCCATCACATAAGGAGTGCTACCTCTTTCTTGGTTACGCATTGGTAGTGAAGCATAGTTGTTCTGTGATACCTAAATCAAAAAAGTAACAGATGAGTCAAATCTTATCAGGAAATGTGAGAAAGGGAGAAGAATTAAAGAGGCAAGAAACTTTACTTTTCGCGGTGTTTTAGGCGGATCAGTGAAGGAGTTCTTACTCCTTGAGTAATGATTGTTATGATTATAACTTGAAGAAGATATGTTCTGTTTCAAATGTTGTGTATTTGAAACACCATACACATACTTATCTCCAACAGGGTCCCATAAATAGGTAGGAGATGAAACATCTCCATAACCAAATTGGTTCTGATAATATCCTTGAGATGCATACATAGGTGAATGAACTGCTTGAGTCGATACACCGACCGGACTTATAGGCATATAAGTCTGACTAGCATCATAAGATTGATATCCAGGCATCATGTAGATCAATGATCCATTTTCACCTTGCATAACCTTCAAAATCATAATGAACCAAATGGTCAATTGATAAAGCTCCATTTAAGAACCATTCTACACAAGGAAATTTTGATTACCGGGTATTGAACTTCTGTTCCATAACCATAGTATCCATTATCTGTTGCTTCTGCAACTGAACCATCATGGTTTGGATAATAGAATCCATAGTAGCCACCATAAGGACAAGGAAGACCTTGATATGTCTCTAAAGTTTCATAATATGGCTCTGATTGATTCTTCTTCTCGTTTGCAGAAACCTTTAATGTTCCAACAACAGAAACACAAACCAAAAACACATAAACATATATTGTTAAAAGACAAAAGTCAATCATAGAGAATCTTGTTAATTACCATGGAAGTTGTAGGAGCAGTGACCTTAGAAAGAGGATCTAGTTTGAGATTCTTCACCATATTTTCAATAGCTGAAACAAATAAACAAACCTATGCTCAGAGATCAGTCCAGAGATTATGTATGCATAAAGTAAACACAAACATTCATAAGTATTCTATTATCTATGTGAAGAGACAGGTTTTGAAACGTGAGCTGATGTCTCAATACTTAGTCGTACCGATAAAACTAACAACTAGAAATAAACCATACACACGTATATATATTAATAAATAATGAAGATAAGATATAAGTCTAATCAAAACAAAGAAAGAGAAACACAGAGATGATTCAGAAGCAAAGACAAAAGTTGAAAACTGAGAAGAACAAACACGTGCAAAAGAGAAAGAGAAATTACATTTACGAGGATGTTTTGAAACATGAGAAGTCATCAAATGAAGAAATTAGAGGAAAGAAAACAAAGCCAAAAATCGAATTAGTTTTTAATATAATTAGCAAAAAGCTGTTGAAAAATCTGTTTGTTAAGAAGAAAAAAAAAATCAGCAAAAAAAGGATAAATCTTTTTATTACAAAAGTACAGATATGGTACAGAGAAAAAACAGAGATACGAAAGAGAAAGAAGAAATTGTACTAATGGCTGACGAAGAAGAAGAAGCAAATAAGCAAAGAAGAAGAGAGAGTTATGTTTGCCTTTTTTCTCTTTTTATTTGGCTTTGTAATTTATTTATTTATTGTTGATGCAAATAATACACTAATATAAAAAAATAAAAATAAAGAGGTGGAGAAAAGTCCAGATGGATGGATGAGATTAGTCCACGTCATGGATTCATGAGATGAATGATTATTAATCGTTGGATTAAGAGACAAGACCAAATTAAAACTTCTTTTCTTGCCAACTTTTTCATTTAGAATCTATTCTTATACAACTCTCTTCAAAAAGTAAAAAAAATTATAAAAAAAGAATCTTAATTTGTCATTAAGCCACAATTTAATTTTGTAATTTTTTTAATTGGAATATATATATTCTATGGAAGAAAAAAAATCATGAAAGTTTTGGACCAGTTCTTATGGTCGACAAATAATAAAAAAGAATAAAATATAAATATAATATAGAGAGTTGAAAAATAAAATAAAAATTGATTTGACTCTGCCTCTCTCTCCATGTTTCCTTGAGTTTGAACAATACATTTTTTTTTCCATTACTTATTTTATATATATTTTATAGATAGAAGATTCTTGATTGCATTTTTCATTTTATGTATCCAATTTTTTAAGAAACAATTATATGATAAGAGATGAACAATTCTTATACGCTACAGTTGTTTAAATTCCCATAATTAAAATGGTTAATTAAGATTATAGATTGAGATCTCATGTTACTGAATGATATGGTTCCATTATTGCAAATCTGAAATTTCTTATAAAATTTGTAATATTAGGTGTCAAGTGGCCCATATTCATTTGTATACTTACATATTTCTACATTTCCCCACCAAAGTCCATATCCAATTCATTATTTCAATTTTTATTTTAAAACTACTCCACAAATTTTGGTAGATATCAAAAGAAAAAAAACAAAGTTCTTTATTGGAGGATATCACAAGTCTATAAGTTTAAACAATTTTACTCATTCTCTATCATAATATTTGATATTTAGATTTGATGATTTAAATAACATGAAAATAAAAATCATAAAATATTAAATTTAGAAAAAATGTCTTTAGAAAACTATAAAAATATATATTTTTTGTAAAAGAAAAAAAAAGCATATAATCTAAAGATATTTTTTCTAAATTAATATTTTGTAATTTTTTATTTTCATGTTAACTACTTAATTATATATGTAGGTGCTGAATTCTTCTCAGTTTAACATAAAAATTTAGCTAATTAATCTAGCGTGAAGGATTCGATCCCATCTTACTTTAGGTGAAGAATAATAGTTTCGCAAGACAATAGGAAAATAGTATTATAAAGTTTCCGTGCTAAAATCTAAATTATGGATTAAATTTTAAAATTTATTATTTTCTCCTGTATATTGGAACAAATAAATTGAGCACTACCTTAACTTTTTATTAAAATGAAAGGAGGTTTTCTCAGTTAGTATTAAATATATCCAAAGTAGATATTGCTTTGGGAGCAAGTATAATTGTCAACACCAACATAAGAAGCCAAATAACAAAAAAAAAAGAACAATTACAGTTACAATAATCCAAATGTATAGTGTAAGAGAATTACAAGGTGCCACGTTTAGTCATTGCCGTGGCCTAAACGTGTCTTCTTCATATCTGTATGATTATTTTTGGTCTTTTATTTTATGTATGAAAATTTTGTTGTTATATGTGATTACGTATGTATATGCTACAAGCATTCAACCAATATACAAATCTTAATTTATTTTCGAGTCATGTCAATACTTCCAATTTTGAATTAAGGATAGAAAGAAAATAAAATAAACCCACTAGAATTTTGTAATTTCATGAATTTTAATTTTTACTATGTTAAGACTTTATTTTCTTGTACATCATAAAATAAGATTCGCCTTGTTTATATATCTAATCCAAAGGATAAAAAATAAATAACAAAACACCTAATGGGCCTAAAATAAAAATAAAGCTCGTATATTCAAGTCCATCAACATGAATTATGGATTACGAATCCACCGTTATTTCCACCCAAAATTTCGATATAACAACATATCAACTTATATTTAGACCTTCAATCTAATTTCATCTAAAATATACATACAAAATCTAATTGCATCCAAAATTAGATAATGACTATCGAATTTCACACATAATATACGAAATCAGTCTAATTGCACAAATTGCTGGATAATTATAGTTTTGTTGTAAACCAACAATTGGTTATGATCTTAAATCATTAACTAACCGAATCTAAACCCGACCAAATCTCAAATTGATAACCAAATTTAAGTGAGTTAAGAAAAATGTTATATATTTGACATTTGGTCATCTAAAATTAGTTTAGGTTCTGTTAATTAATAGTTTAAAATTGTAACCAATTGTTGGTTTACAATAAAATCATAATTATTCAGTAGTTTCTGCAATTAGACCAATTTTATATAATATATATAGAATTCGATAGTCATTATCTAATTTTGGGTGCAATTAGATCTTGCGATGCATAATTTAGATGAAATTAGATCATAGGTTGATCTGTTATATTAAAATTTGAGGTGAAAATAAACAGATGTGGGTACAATTTTACCCACGCGCAACTCTGGCGCGTATAGAGCGTGTTGTAAAAACTCATGGTTATAACCCACAAAAAACAGAGTTTTCAATAAAAATACACATTTCTAATTAAAAAGGCGCGTGGAGAAATTATTGACATATTTTTTTTTCCGATCAAAGTGAGAAATTGCAGGCTTCGAAATATCTAGAAAGTGATTTCAAAGCTTCTCGAGTGTGGCTTTAAGATGTTGTTGAAGAGTGTTTGTAGTTGTACTCATATGAACCACATACGATAACTTTCCATTAACAAGCTCAAAATCTCTACTTATCTCCTTCACCTGTTAGAGTAAACAATCTCATTTAGAATTGAAATTCTATTGAGTTCATAGAGATAAATGAATTTGGTAATTCTGAAATTCTTCTTAAACCTTTGATGCGTTTCCCACAAGATCACTTTTGAGTTTGATTGATTTTTCATCTGGATTATATGTTCCTCTCTGAGATAAATTTTGAATTTTGTTCAATCAGAGTCTGAGTTTTTGTAAAGCTTAGTATTAGATTTATGAAGATATTGAAAATTTACCTGGACTTCAACGAGACCTGTACTCTGAGCTATAACGAATTCAATGGAACCATCTGGTTTTGGACGTAAGTATCCACTTTCTGCGTGCATTGAAGCTCCTGATTCCAATTTCCATGTCTTCTGTGTATACGCTATTACTGGCTAGTGAAGATAATAAGCAAATTCTGAATCAATTAGCTTCTAATTCGATTTATAACTGTGAATTGAGATCTAATTTCGTTACCTTGCCGGAATGTGAAAAACGGAGCTCTTCACCGTAACAGAAAGAAGGTATAGTAGGATATTCACCTTCGCCTTGTCCTCTCCAAGTTCCTAAGAGATATGATAACGGCGCAACGAAGGGATGTAGCGGCGGCGATTCCGCCGGAATTCGCCGTGGATTTTCGAGTTCTTCCATTTGATTCACTACGAGTTTTTGGATATTGAATTTGTTAAGTATGCTAAAGTAGGCCCAATAAGGATATGCTAATGCTGAATTCGGCCCAATAATAGAAGCGCGTAGAAAACCACGCGAGAACAATGTTTAGTACAATACCACGCGCACCTCTCGCGCGTTGAGCGCGTGTTGTAAATAGTCGTGGATTATAACCCACCAAAGTGGCGTTTTTTTGTTTAAAAAACAAAATTCTAATTTGAGTGGCGCGTGGAGAAGTTATTGACATTTTGTATTTCTCTGAATTAATACAGGAAAAAATGTACTCGCGTGTGATTGGTAAATAAGCTAAAGCAGGCCCAATAAGATTAACTTACGTATTGGGCTAGGCCTAAATTTCAATTTTCTTCAAATTCTAAAATTTCTTTTTTTCTTTCCCATGAAAAATCGAAAATCGAACTCTGATATCTGAGAAAAACTAAAGTGACTACTGTACTACTAATCTTTGACGTCAATTTTCTTTTTATATTTCACAATACTAGATAAATTAATATATATAATAACTGTTGGATATTTTTTTAATATATATTATAAATTAATACATATTTGTTCTAAGTATTCGGTGAGTTACTATATTGATAATTTAATAAACATGATAACTTAATAAAATTTCATAATTCCAACCTTATTAATTCACAGAATTTGGACTGTAATTTTCAACGAAGTATGACTAAAAACCAAAAAAGATGGTTTTCTGAGATTAGTATATATGGGTAATTATATTTTATATAATGTTATTCTTGGATTTTATTTAAGAATTGTAGCAATGATTATTATTTTTTCTTGGTTAGAAGAAAAATAAGAGATAATTAAGGAGACATCAAAAATTTCTATTGTTTTCAAATTCAGACCTTTTCCTCCCTCCACTTCTCCACTTTCTTTGGAACTCTAAAGATACTTTTCTCCATTCATTTTCTTTCCTCTCTTTTCTTAGGTAATCACTCTCTTTTTCCTTAATTTTTCTTCAATTCAATACAATTTCTATTTTCACCAATAAAAATGGAAAAAAAAAACACAAAATTATAATCTAAAAAAACTAATGGAACATTAAGACAAAACATCTTCTTCTCCTTTTTCTTGCTCAAAATCTTTCATGGCTTACAAAAACTTCAGGTCAAATATTGCAATCTTCTACTAATTTTCCAATTTTTATAATAACAATAAGTACATATAATATATACGTTTACGTAACTCGACGTGCAGACCAATTCTTTTGGTAGATTCTGTTTAAAAGACATGAAGGAGAGCTTTAACATTCGTGACAACAAGTAATGTCTTCATTTGGATGATTAAAGGAACTCAAAACTCATATTGACTCTTTCAAACAAACAAAACAAAGCTTTGATAATTCTACATTGAAACAGCTTTCTCACTGGCCATGTTAACAAAGCCTGGAAAGAAGATTGATTCTTCAGAGGTACACAAAAGATTCTCTGAGTATAATGAAATGAAATTTGCATATCTTTGATTTGTTTTGTCTTTGTGCAGTCAAAAGAATCAGCTTATCCACCATTAGATATTGTTCATCAAACTCAACAAAGAAAAGAGATGCAGAGACCATTTTTTGATCATAAGAAGATGGATAATCTAATAAAACCAGAACCAGTTGGATTCAGCAATCATCACCGTCCAATTCCTAGTCCAAGGATTCCATCTTCACCTGGTTCAAACATGACAGAGTTACAATCAAACTTAAACACAAAACCAAACAGCAACAGTAATAGCACTATGAGTTCAAGAAGCAATAGCATTGAGAGTACTTCTTCTAATCCTTCTAAGCCACATACAGGTGGTGATATAAGGTGGGATGCTGTGAATTTGTTAACTTCCAGAGGAATTCAGCTCGGAATCAGCGATTTTCGGCTTCTTAAAAGGCTTGGTTATGGAGATATTGGAAGTGTTTACCTTGTTGAGCTTAGAGGAACCAGTACTTATTTTGCCATGAAAGTAATGGATAAAGCTTCCTTAGCTAGCAGAAACAAGCTGTTGCGAGCTCAGACAGAAAGAGAGATCTTGTCTCAGCTTGATCATCCGTTCTTGCCTACTTTATATTCTCACTTTGAGACAGATAAATTCTATTGCTTAGTCATGGAGTTTTGTGGTGGTGGCAATCTTTATTCCTTGCGACAGAAGCAACCAAATAAATGTTTTACAGAAGAGGCCGCTAGGTAAGTAACTTTTATTTTATTTTTGGATATTGGCAGTAACACAGCCATAAAACCCGGACCCGAGAACCTGAACTGGAACCGACACAAAAAATTAGATCTGATTCAGATTTAGGTCTAACAATTTTAACCTATCGAGTGTATTCATGTTTTTTTTCTTGGTTTTCAGTACTTTTAGGTATTTGAGTATTCCAGTAATTTCTGGTATTCATGTATTTTCAAATATTTAGGTATTTTTCAGTTCCTTAAAGTATTTTGAGTATTTTTTGAAAAATATTCGGGTAATTTTCTGGTATTTAGACATAATTTAAGTATTCTGATTCGGACCAGAATAGAACTGAACCGAAACAGTATCGAATCCTATATGGTCCAAAAATTATTTACCAAAAAAACTTGAAACTGACTGAAACCAACATGAAATACTAAATGTCTAAGATTAAGCCGACTAATCTTACATATATAAAAGCTTGTCGGATACTTATAAGAAATTGATTTGCAATAAGTTTAAGATACATAATTATATATGTTGAAATTTAATCAAAGTTTGTTTGTTTTACAGATTCTTTGCTTCTGAAGTGTTATTGGCATTGGAATATTTACACATGCTTGGAATTGTATACCGTGATCTAAAGCCAGAAAACGTTCTAGTAAGAGACGATGGTCACATTATGCTCTCCGATTTCGACTTATCACTCCGTTGCTCCGTTAGTCCAACTCTAGTCAAATCCTCCTCCGTTCATGTTAATGGCGGAGGAAGTAGCCGACCAGTTGGTCTCATAGAAGAAGACGCAGCCGTACAAGGTTGTGCTCAGCCTTCAACATTCTTCCCACGAATCCTCCAATCATCAAAAAAGAATCGAAAAGCCAAATCAGATTGTGGACTATTCGTTAATGGATCATTACCAGAACTCATGGCAGAACCAACTAACGTTAGATCAATGTCATTTGTCGGAACACATGAGTATTTAGCACCAGAGATTATTCGAGGAGAAGGACATGGAAGTGCAGTAGATTGGTGGACTTTAGGAATCTTCATTTATGAGCTTCTTTATGGATCAACACCATTTAAAGGACAAGGAAATCGAGCTACGTTACATAATGTTATTGGACAAGCTTTAAGATTTCCTGAAGTTCCTCATGTGAGTTCTGCAGCTAGAGATCTTATTAAAGGATTATTAGTGAAAGAACCACAAAAGAGAATTGCTTATAAACGAGGAGCAACAGAGATTAAGCAACATCCGTTTTTTGAAGGTGTAAATTGGGCTTTAATTCGAAGTGCAACACCACCACATGTACCGGAACCAGTGGATTTTACTTGTTATGCAAGTAAGGATAAAGACTCTTTGTCGGTTTCTGACGGCGGCGGAAAGAAGACTGGTGGTGGTGGTGGTGGTAAGAAATCTAACGGTGGTTGTCAGGATGATCCTGATTACATTGACTTTGAATATTTTTAGTAAATGATGATGATGATGATGATGATGAATGACTGATCTTCTTCAAATAATTTTTTATTCTTTTTGTTGTATCTACTTACTTTCCTAGATAATTTTATTTTATGATAATTGTTTTATTTATACAACCTTTTGACTAGAGAATTCTATATGAAGTGTATAATTTGAGAATTTTCTTCCATAAATCTTTATTTTATTTTCACGATTTGAAATTTTTTTGTATATAAATTTAAATCATTTACTTTCAATTAATCCAGAAAAAATAAAGTCAAATAAAGTCTTCTCTTTTATTTTTATCAACACCGTATTGAATTTTTAGAATACTTTTTTTGAATAGTCGATAAAATAAATAATAATAATTATGAACAAAACAAAGAGGAAAATGCCATATTTTATCTTCTCTATCCGAATTTGATTTTAAGTAACCGTATTTGTCTTTGATGATATTATAATTAGTCTGGAGATTGATTATGGATTAAGTTTATAGATCCAATTGTTAAAATAACAAAGAAGTGAGAATCTAATTTTTTATTGGAATTGAATTTATATATTTACTTCAACCTATATTAACAAAATTTAAAAATTAAACTATACATAGAATCTTATGATGTGATTATTAAAAATGTTATGTATGCTTACAATATGCATCAGAATTACATGGAATATCGATAAAAACAAATCAACCATTGACTCCAATAATGGAGAGCCTCCTCGGTGTGAAGTACCTAAACATTAAATATTTCTTTATGAAGCAAGTTCGAGAACACATCCAAAAACGTAAATCCAACACATGACAAGGATCAAAACTAAGTTGTTTAAGCTCTCACTTTAGGACACGTGACCAAAAGACTTTTGAAGAGGTGCCACGTAGAGCTTTGTCTTGGCCAAGTGGCAAGTTACAAGAGCATTGCTTGAGACTATATACAAAGACTTTTGAGTGAGAGCAAAATTGGAAAACAAGTGAGAAAAGATCGGTCCTAGTATCAACAATGTCAGGAGCACAAGGAGCAGAGCCGATGGATTCAAGGACAGCAACAACGTACGAGTCAGTGGAAGGAGGACAGAACAAGACTAAGTTTGATATAAAGTCAAAAGAAGACGAAGGTGGGATTGAAATTGATAAGCTTCAAGACAAGGTCACTGATGCTGCTGGTCTTGGTGGACCTGTTTTTGGTGCCGGTAAGGATGAAAAGAAGCAGGATCTTGGTGTTACTGGTACCGGCTAGTTCTATGTGTATGTGTATATGTGCATATATGTTAATGTAATGTTTGGGTTTGTTAAAGAATAACAAGAGTTGATAAAATTACTTCAAAAACTATATGATATAGTTGTTCTTCCATTTCAATAACTATAAATCGACTTTTTCATAAACGTTTATTTAATCAAACTCTAACTACTGAGAATAACTCAAGGCTACCATTTGGACAAAGCTAGACTTCTTGTTTGTATGTTGTGATTACTTGGCAAGGCAGAAAAAAATAATATATATATATATATACATGATACACGAGGTTTTCAAGCTCTAAATACCAATTAAACCTCTTGTGCTTATCTTATCGAT
>OVAX01000217.1:0-104349 GCA_900406405.1 Lepidium africanum | reverse complement strand
GTTTTACAACGAATTTGCAACGAAAAAAGGCGTTGCAAATCTGTTTTTTTGTTGTAGTGGTCCGCCTTTCCGTGAGTTCTCCGCTGCCGTAGCCGGCTGTGGTGTAAAAAGCAAGCACACGTGCGTGATGACCTGCCGCAAGAGCATTGCTGATGAAGTTTTAATAAATAAAAACTCGATTACCAGGAATAATCATTACAGAGATAAGTAATAAATATGATGTAAGATATCATATGAGATAAAATGAAGAAATAAAAGAAGAGACCAGGTGATAATATGATGACATATCTTTGTCATCTGCAATGTCTGTTGCGTATATTCTTTGTTAGATTTTCGTTGTCAATATGGTTAACGTATTTATAGGCCAAGGTGTTAATATAACAAAGCTTTATTCATTTAAAGACTCGAAGGTTTCTCATGTAACCAGTGTTCAAAAAACGTTAGGCGCTAGTGACCTTCTACCTAGCGTCTAGAGGAATTAGTCGGGACCTAGACGATTTTAAGCAGTTTTTAACTAAATAATATTTTATATATATTATAAAAATGATAAAAGTAAAAAAAAATTATAGAAAATTACATGAAATTTTTTTTCGAATACTGCATGTAACACATATGGATTTTTTATTTTTTGTGGAAAAAATTTGTGCACTAGAGCCAAGGTGGAATGTATCAGAACCGTTTACTTTAGTGAGAACACTATAAATTAGAATCTCATCTTCATCAACATGAAGATTTCCAAGTATCTTTAGACTTTTGTCCGTAACAAAAAGTTCAACATACATTAGCCGTGTTCTTTTGTTGGTCGTTGCGTCTACCTAAGCTTACACATTAACAAAGAAAAAATTGATAATGAAAGCCATGTTCTTTCTCAAGTCACTGCGTTTGAAATGAACGACTAAATTTACACACTAAACAGACATCAGCGACTAAACAATGAAACTAATTTTCCATCTAATATGAAAAATATATAGAGGCCCACTAAAATACAGCCGCTGCGATCATTTTAACAGTCGCCGTATTTTTCAGTGTCATCGGCACTGCAATATAACTAGTCACAACGACACTGATAATCTTCTCTACCGTTTATTTTTCTTGCTTTAATGTCTAAATTTTTGGTCGCTCAGCGACAAGATAAAGAACATGCCCAAAATGAAAATATTATGTTGTTGCGACTACTTATATAGGCGTTATCATCGTCGCTCAAAAATTCAGCGTTAACTTAAAACGGTCGCAACAATCACTTTTACGGCATCACCTTTAATTTCACGGGATCACCTTTGTATTTGATCACATAATTAGAACTATAATTACCTTATTATTTGATCGCCAGCGATCTTAAAAAGAACAGGTCCATTATCGTTTTTTTAAACAAAAATCAGAGTGTAGGTTACATTAGTCCGGGAAAATATCATTAGTCAAGTGATTATATATTTGTTGATGCTTTTCCAACATAATTCGATTTTAGAAAGTCGTCTATCCTCAATATGGTATTATCGATCGAATTGTTCATAAATGCAAAATTATATGGAGACTAATATATATAAAGATAAGGGTGAATTACTAAACTAGCCTCTTGTGACCCTAAACTGACTACAATAGTTTAAAAATATTTTTATTACACTTCTACTCTTTTCATGATTTTAATACCATTTTACCTCTGTTACCTTTGATAAGAAAAAAAATTACGAAACTGCCATTAATGAGTAATTCCACGTCAGCAGACAGAAAACCTACGAAAAACTTCTGTAAAAACATCTCCAATGGTGTTCTAAATCCACTCTAAACTCTATATTTAGAGGAAAAGTGTCTCCAATGGTGCTTTATTTCTTACTCTAAAAATAATGATCTCTATTTTTTTCTCGAAATTTAGAGGAATCTATTTCTTCCTTTAATTTTTAGAGTATGATTTTTTCTTTACAAAATGGTCTTTTATATATAGTGTTTTATAATTTTATACCTAAACCAAATTATATGATCAAAATATACATAATACAAATTTTTTATTATTTTACAAAATATATGTATTATTTAAAATTTTAAAATTTATGTGATGTAATGAAACTTTATTTAAATTAATTATGACTTTACTAATCTTGTTATCAACTATTTAATATAAATGGGTAAAATATATAGATTTGAAAAGTAAAATGACATCTTAGAAATAAATAAATTCATTAAAGTAAAACATAGAATAAACCATTGGAGCAAACCATTTTCTATTTTTACAGAACTCTATTTTTTGAGAAAAAAAATTGAGCGAACCATTGGAGATGGTCTAATGTTGTAGGTTTTGTTGTCAAGTGTTGTAGGTTTTCATTTTCCTTTGTTGTAGGTTAAAGTGGCTTATATTATGTAGATTTTTACAAGTTAAATTTTATGGATTAAGTTCTCCTGGGTTTAGTTTATTTGTTGTAGGTTTTATCATCAAATTCTCCTGGTTTTGTAGGTTTTTCATTAAATTCTCCTGGTTATATAGGTTTGTTTTCAGTTTAGTTGTTTGTTAGGGTTTTTGTTTTGTAGGTTTTATTTTTTAGTTGTTGTAGGCTTAATAATTCTTTTTTGTAGGTTTTTATATGGTCTCTTTTGTAGGTTTATTTATCATTCATTGTAGGTTTTGTAGGATTGATTTCTCTTATTTCTCGACTTAGTTCTCCTGTTATGTAGTTTTTGTTTTTTTTTTGTTCTAGGTTTAATGATTAATCATTGTAGGTTTTCTATTGTCCTTGTTGTAGGTTTATTTATCAGTCAATGTATGTTTTGTAGGATTGATTTATCTTTTTTCTCGACTTAGTTCTCATGTTATGTAGGTTTTGTTTTTGTTTGTTGTAGGTTTAATGATTCTTCGTTNTAGGTTTTGTTTTTGTTTGTTGTAGGTTTAATGATTCTTCGTTGTAGGTTTTTCTGTGGTCCTTGTTATAGGTTTATTTATCAGTCAATGTAGGTTTTGTAGGATTGATTTCTCTTATTTCTCGACTTAGTTCTCATGTTATGTAAGTTTTGTTTCTGTTTGATGTAGGTTTTATGATTACTTGTTGTAGGTATTTCGGTGATTCTTGTTATAGGTTTATCTTTCATTTCTAATGTCTTCATTGTAGGTTTATTTTTCATTTCTACGATCTTTCTTGTAGGTTTATATGTAGGTTTACTTCTACATCTTGTAGGTTTTCCTAATTTTTCTATTTTCCTGTTATCATACGGTTTAGTTCTTCTGCATTGTAGGTTTTACGTTAGTATATTCTATGTTTTCTGTGTCTCTTTTGTAGGTTTTTCAGATATAAAACCTAGAATGTTTAAAGACTGTTTACCCCAACATTTAAAACACACATATCTTCTTCTACATAAAGGATGATTTCAACGACCATTGACACCATTTTTCATCTTTATTCAACCTATTACTTATTTTTATAGGTTTAGTTCTCATGTTTAGTTGGTTCAATTTGCATGTTTTGTAGATTTATGTTCCGAATTCTTAATTCAATTATTGAGTTTAGACACCTCAAACTATAAATGCCACAAGTGTGTGCCGAAAAGTTACATGTTTTTCACTACATGTATTTGAAAAAAATAATTTAGACAAACCTACAATACTTTAGACAAAACCTACAATGAACCAACAAACCTACAAAACTGAAACACTTTTAAACAAAACGTTTTTTTTTCCAAAAACTTTGAAAAAAAAAAATTTCTGAATTTTTTTCAGAAGAAAAAAATTGTAATGACATTTTCGTAATAAAAATGAAAAAAAAAAAACAAAAAAAATAATCACATTGGCATTCTTGTAATAAACGGGTAATAAAGGAAATTTTTGGACTTTTCCACACCTTTTACCTTTTGGAGGGTAAAAAGAAATTATTCTAATAATTAATAGATCATATTGAATTATATGAGTCATTCTTTCTAAAGATAATTGCCATGAAAAATCAAGTGGAAGCACAAGGATCGGAAAAAATATTTTTATTGGTTTTGATGGTAAAAAGAAAGAAAGAAATAAACTTTAAGCCAATTTTAAGAAGTATAACCAAATCAGTAAGAATATATTAAAGTCATATCAAGTCGGGAGATTGTGGCCCTGTTCGTTTCATGGTAGTTGGTTCAACAACCAGTCACCAGCGACCAGCGATTACAATTTTGAGTCGCTAGCGACCAGCGACTCCCAAACTAACAATACTAGCGACCAAAAAATTAATTAATTAAAAAAATTTTAAATAAATAAATTAGAAATAATAAAATTAAAATTATATTAAATATAATTATTAAAATAAATATAAGAATTCATATATATATTTAATAGATATAAAATCTACAAATATTGAAAAGAAAATTTAAATTTGTTAAGTCTTATTTTAAATGTGATAAATATATTTTAGATAAATAATATATAAATGTGATAATATTTGTTATTTGATTTTCATAAATTTTGTGGCTAAATATTATCAATATTTTATAATTCAAATTTACATACACTTTTTTCATTTTTATAAATATATTAGTTTTTTAAAATAATTTCTTTTCTTTTATAGAAAATAATGAAAAGTAGTCGCTGGTCGCTGCGATTGCGAAACAAACAATACAACAACTAATTGCAGCGACTGCCAAACATACAAAAAATCAAATTTTTTACTGCCGTCGCTAGCGACCACGAGACGAACATGACTTGTACCTTCATCAAAAAAGGCATGACATTAATATGGTAAGTTAACAAAGTTTTCTTTTTTGTTTGTCAACAATTGGATCGACAAGGTCCGATCTATAGCCTAAAGTCCACCCCTAAATCTCTTTTTTAAGCTACTATAATGTAGCGGGTAGGAATCGAACCCTGGTGCCAAGTCATTAGCTGGATCATCCTAACCACTAGACTGAGAGCAAGTCGGCAAGTAAGTTAACAAAGTTATAAGAATAAATACTACAACTATTATGAATTGTGTGATTTTTTTTTAGTTTTCCAATTTATTTTATTTATATTTAAACTAAAATTAAGAGGGTGTTACTGAAATGGTACTTGTAAATGATTTTAAAATTATAAAAAAATCTAAAGCTAGCCAACCCGGTGGTTGTGAAGCGGTCCAAGGTGGAGAGCTTCAGCGGCGATTTTCAAAGAATTATCAGCGGAGGGTGTGCTTTTCTTTCAACGGTTTATTGGGAGTGCAATCGGGTGTATTTCGATCGATCGAGAGGAAACTTTTTGCTGAATCTGGATCATAAGTAAGGTCATTTTGTTTTCGGTGGTGATAATCAGATTGCTCTGGTGAAACCTCCTCCTCACCCTACTGGTATTTCATTTCAATTTGTTTTATCCTAGATCTTGCAACATATAGGTTGAATTGAGAACTCATTTTGATTCGTCCTAGATCTTGTAACATTTAGGCTGAACTAAGAATGACTAGGCAAGGATCTTCAACCGATAATTGTCTAGTTGATCTCCTGTTCTTCATCATCTGTTAATGTTATATCGAGGAATCATTGAGAACTTATCTTGTGTTCCTAATTTTTATTCTGACAACCTAGAAAATTTCGATAGACCGATTCTATCTCATTCTTTTCAAGGGAATGAAATCAATGTCAGTAATAACATTACCTTCACAGTTCTTGATTTTGTCTTGATCCTGAGAAGTGAGTCCATGATAATCGGAGAAGAATTCTTTGGATTCTAAAAGTTCATACTTCCGTTATCTATAGTTTTACTTCAACAAACTGTGACCTTGAACAAAACTCAGTGACAATGTAAACTCTCTTTATTACATGAGAGTCCATTTTCGATTTCTAAGTTTAATATTGAGAAAACTGGAGATTTAACATTACTTAATCTACACAGTTTTCATACTATAGTTGAACCTAGATTTCAATGTCCCAATAGGTTTCTTGTTTTTTATCAACTTTGGTTTTCTTTCTACAAATCTAAGAAGCATAAGATTAATTTGTAGGATGTTTTTATATAACATCTTTATCTCTGCCAATTGCTGTGACACTTTGGTAGAGGTAAAGAATATTATGTATAATGCTTATATGCCCAAATATTTAAATCCTCAAAGAAGCATTAGCTACAGATTTCACTATCACATAGATTACATGCCTCAGGTACAATCAGTACGAATGAGGAATATTCCACAAGTTTTCCTACTATTTATGTGGTTTTATATGGTCTCTTATCAGATTGATATAGTGTTTCACCACCAAATCAATAGAATTTGTTATTGGATGATGAGTTTGACTAATAATGGTTGTTTTGAATACTTCTTGTTCATGATTGGTTTGGAGAAAGTCGGTGTGTAGTATTCTAAATTATATATGTTGACCATGGTTTATCCTTGATCTCTGAGGCTATGCTTTTGGAATCCATTGCCAGACGTGGATATAAATAAAAACTAGTCTCAACTTCATCAAAATGATGTGAATATATCGAGAGAAGCAAGCACCAGTTTAATTGGTTCAACCCTCGGAAACATAGACAAGGCTCTGCAGTGTAAAGAAGCAAAACTCACCGAACCTCTTCCAAGTCCGAGTAAACCTTCATCTTGGTCTTCAACTCCTCTCCGTGGAATGAGTTCTAAGAAAAAGTTGGCTGTTGCGGTAATGTTTCCTTGTAAAACGCCTAAAAACAACAAGGCCACAGAGGGGAAATCTAAGGAGCCAGTTAAAGGCTCCATGAATTTTTAAATTTTATAAAAGATGTTTCAGACTTTATGTTGGAATTGTCAAGGAATTGGCAATAACCTTTCTATTAATTACCTTAGGGATATTTGGAAGAAATTCAAACCTGATTTTTTGTTTCTTTCAGAAACTAAGAATAGTTTTCTTTTTATGGAAAAAATTCAAGTGCATTTGGGTTTTAATTTTTTATCTACTGTAGAACCATCAGGTTCAAGCGGAGGATTAGCATTGTTTTATCCTGATAATTTCAATGTTACAATAAATTATAAGGATAAAAACATGATAAATATCTCTTTAGACCTTAAAGGTACAAGGTTTGATATTACTTTTTTATAGGGAACCAATCAAAAATAAAAGAGACTATGTCTGGGAGAGATTAACCAGAATGAGTATCATTTGAAATTCCCCTTGGTTAGTTTTAGGGGATTTTAATGAGCTATCGGGTAACCATGAAAAGCAGGGTGGTTCTTTGCGTCATGCAAATTCTTTCATGACTTTTGACCAAATGATTAGTGATTGTGGCCTTGTAGATTTTCCAAAACTAGGTAATTCCTGGTCATGACGAGGTGTTAGAAACAACAGAATAATTTGTTGTGTACTAGACAAAGCTTATGGGAACGGTGAATGGCATGATCTCTTCCCACGGTCAGAAGTAGAATACTTGGAAATGATAGGTTCAGATCATATACCTATTTTAGGACGATTTGATAACCAGACCTATAAACTCCATAAACAATTCATTTTTGATAAAAGATGGATTGGTAAGGCTGGGTTCAAGGAAATAATAGAAAAAAGTTGGAAAGGTTTTCCTTGTCGTCGGAAAGTTTCCTTTGTAGGGAAAGTTAAAAAATGTTGATGGAAAATTTATCACTGGAGGAGTAAGAATATCCAACCAGGTCGACAAAAAATTATTGAATTATAGAAAATTGTAGAAGATTACAAAAATTGTAATACAAATAACATAGCCGCCATTTCGGAAGCTAATTTAAACCTTAAAAAGGCTTATGCTAATGAGGAGACCTATTAGAAACAAAATAAATCCAAAATAAATGGCTTCATGAAGGTGATGAAAATACTAGGTTTTTCATGCTCAAACACGACAACGCCGAGTTGAATAATTGGGTTAGTGACTAAAAATGGGAATTAGATCAAAAAAGACAAAGATATCTTAGACGAAGCCTCGCACTATTTTTCCAAACTTTTTTCCAGCAATGGTAATGATATTATTTTATTGGATGAAATAGAGCCCAAAATAACATTGACAATCAACTATTGATGAAAATGGCTACTGAAGATGAAGTTAAAACATCTATTTCCATGATGGATCGTGGGAAGACCCCAGGACCAGATGGTATGACTGCCTTCTTTTCTTGAATTTATGGAAAACTATTAAAGAGGATCTAGTTTCTTTGGTCAATGATTTCCTACGTCAAGTCTCATTTGAACATAAATTAAATAAAACAAATATTTGTCTTATTCTGAAAGATTTAGAGACCTACAAAGATGGCAGAATTTCGACCTATTAGTTTGTGCAATGTTAGTTATAAAATGGTATCAAGATTTTGTGCTTGAGACTCAAACGA
Source organism: Lepidium africanum (assembly GCA_900406405.1). Classification (NCBI taxonomy): domain Eukaryota; kingdom Viridiplantae; phylum Streptophyta; class Magnoliopsida; order Brassicales; family Brassicaceae; genus Lepidium; species Lepidium africanum. Next base: position 96,118 of record OVAX01000217.1, on the reverse strand, counting down.
GTTTTACCGAAACTAACTTCTGAAACTCAGTTGGCATTTGTCGCTGGGCGACTTATTTCAGATAATATCTTGATTGCTCAGGATATGTTTCACGCCCTTATAATTAATAAGGTTGTGAAGGGTCAATTAATGGCCATAAAAACAGATATGAGCAAAGTGCATGACAGAGTAGCATGGCATTTTATCGATACTTTATTAAGGAAGTTAGGATTCAGCAACAGTTGGACAAGATGTATCATGCACTGTATAACTAGTGTAGAATACTCTATACTTATTAATGGTGTTCTAAAAGGATGTATTTCTCCACATAGGGGATTAAGACAGGGGGACCCTCTGTCACCCTATCTTTTTATCCTATGTACGGAAGTCCTTATCTCCAAATTGCGACATGTTGAGCAAGAGAAACTCATTACCGGTTTATCAATTGCATGTGCATGTCCAAATATCTCTCATCTTCTGTTTGCGGACGATAGTCTGTTCTTTTGCAAAGCTTCTAAAGATGAAGCTACACAAATATTAAAAATACTCAAAGAGTATGAACTAGTTTCTGGTCAACAAATTAATTTTGACAAATCGTCCATCCAATTTGGACATGTTGTCCCAGATAGTCATAAAATGGAGTTACATCGGATTCTCGGGATTACCAATACAGGAGGTATGAGCTCCTACTTAGGTCTTCCGGAAAATATAGGTGGAGCCAAAACAAAATTTTTGCTTTTATGCGAGAAAAGCTTCAAGAAAGGATAAATAGTTGGTATTCCAAATTTCTATCAAAAGCTGGAAAGGAGGTTCTGATCAAATATGTTCTTACAACATTACCAATTTATGTAATGTCATGTTACCGATTACCTAAGTCGGTTATTATAAAGTTAAATTCAACAATAGCAAACTTTTGGTGGTAAAATTCAAAAACTTCCACAGGTATCCACTAGAAAAAATGGAAAAAATTATGTAAACCAAAATCCGAAGGAGAGTTTTAGTTCGTTAGTATTTTGAGCCTAGAGATGTCCAATTAATATTGGGGATCCCCATTTCCAGGCGGCAGCGACCCGATTACTGGGGTTGGCATTTTATTAAAACAGGGCGATACTTTGTCAAATCCGGGTATCAAACTGAAGAATCTTTTTCCTTGCTAGAAGTGGGGCACTATGGTCCAAATTTCCAAGCCATGCATAACCAAAATTTGGAAATTGAATTTTCCAAATAAAATTCAACATTTTATTTGGTAAGCCTTATCAGGTTGTACTGTAGTTAAGCAGAATTTGACTCAGAGAGGAATAAATTGCGACGCTATATGCACACGTTGTGGTGCAGAAAATGAGAGTATTAATCAAGTCTTTTTTGAATGTCCACCACCACTTCAAACTTGGGCTCTCTCATGTATCCCTTCTACATCAGATTTTTTTCCTAGTGAATCTATTTGGTATAATCTTGATTATTTGTTTTAGCGACTACCTGATCAAGATGAAACCAACAGTTTCCCATGGATAATTTGGCACATTTGGAAAGCGCGGAATGATCATTATTTTTCAAATCGAGACACAGATCGCTGCAACATAATTATTCAAGCGGAAGAAGACTATCAAGAATGGTCTATTGCTCGAAATGAACTTAAGGACCTTAGAGTTCCCATAGAAGTTCATATCAGTATTAAAAAGTCTCCATTGGCTTTTTCTTCCACATCTAATCCAAGTTTCACATGCTACAAATGTTTTGTGGACGCTTCCTGGAAGAATACCGACCATCAAACGGGTTTAGGTTGGTTCTGTTTTCTAGATTCAGTGGAAGGAGAGTACATGGGGGCTCCATGAGTCCATAGGAGTCTTTCTCACCTTCACACAGAGGTTAAAGATGTTCTATGGGCAATGGAATCTCTCATGACGCTACAAACCACGGAGGTGGAGATATCGACAGATTGTGAGACGGTTTTGAAAATAATAAATTGTCCAGAGGAGTGGCTGACTTTCATCCCATACCAGGAAGAATTCTTGAGGCTAAATTCTTTATTTCACTATCTCTCTCTTTTTGTTATTCCCAAGTCTCTTAATCTTAAAGCAGATACTATTGCCCGTCGTATAAGGGAGACAGCTTATGATTTTTTGATGTAACTCTCTACCCTCATCGTTTGTTATAATATCATCTGCCGTTGACAAAAAAAAGATTTTAAATAATGTGTTTTTTGAGGATTTTAATATTCTAGAGAAAATCGTTGGATTTAATTTAAAATTGTTTTGAATTGCAAAATCAACCAAAATTAGAATACTCTAAAATCAAATTTATATTTAATAAAAAGAGATTTTAATATAATTTTTTTATTAACAAGTAACTATTAGATCGACAAAGATCTGATCCATAGCCTAAGTTCTCCAACTGGAGCTGGGCGAGAATCGAACTCCCCAAATGGTGCCTAGCTAAATCAAAGACAAGCCTCTTGTATCCCTTCTACGTCAGATTTTTTTCCTAGTGAATCTATTTGGTACAATCTTGATTATTTGATTTGGCGACTACTTGATCAAGATGAAACCAACATTTTCCCATGGATAATTTGGCACGTTTGGAAAGCGCGAAATGATCATTATTTTTCTAATCGAGACACAGATCGCTGCAACATAATTATTCAAGCGGAAGAAGACTATCAAGAATGGTCCACTGCTTTAAATGAACTTAAGGACCTTAGAATTCCCTTAGAAGTTCATACCAGTATTAAAAAGTCTCCATTGGCTATTTCTTCCACATCTAATCCAAGTTTCACGTGCTACAAATGTTTTGTGGACGCTTCCTGGAATAATACCGGCCATCAAATGGGTTTAGGTTGGTTCTGTTTTCTAAATTCAGTTGAAGGAGAGTACATGGGGGCTTCAGGAGTCCATAGGAGTCTTTCTCACCTTCACGCAGAGGTTGAAGATGTTCTATGGGCAATGGAATCTCTCATGACGCTACAAATCACGGAGGTGGAGATATCGACAGATTGTGAGACGGTTTTGAAAATAATAAATTGTCCAGAGGAGTGGCTGACTTTCATCCCATACCAGGAAGAATTCTTGAGGCTAAACTCTTTATTTCACTATCTCTCTCTTTCTGTTATTCCCAAGTCTCTTAATCATAAAGCAGATACTCTTGCCCGTCGTATAAGGGAGACAGCTTATGATTTTTTGATGTAACTCTCTACCCTCATCGTTTGTTATAATATCATCTGCCTTGACAAAAAAAAAGATTTTAAATAATGTGTTTTTTGAAGATTTTAATATTCTAGAGAAAATCGTGGGATTTAGTTTACAATTGTTTTGAATAGCAAAATCAACCAAAATTAGAATACTCCAAAATCAAATTTATATTTAATAAAAAGAGATTTTAATATAATTTTTTTATTAACAAGTAACTATTAGATCGACAAAGACCTGATCCATAGCCTAAGTCCTCCAACTGGAGTTGGGCAAGAATCGAACTCTCCAAATAGTGTCTAGCTAAATCAAAGACAAGCCAACTATGCTACTTGATTTAATATACATAATTTAATATACTTTAAATTGATCAAATAAATTTTTAATTTAATAACAGTAGATTTTTAATGAATTTTGCCAAATACATAATTTAATAACACTTGGTTTTGGTTTTAGTTGATTATGAAATACAATAAATAGGTGATAATAGATATAGTATTTTAATTGATTTGAAGGTATTTGACATTTTTCCCATTTTAAATCTAATGCATATCCAATAATATTGAATGATGTATTTGATTAAGTATTTTTCTAATTTTCAATAATTGTATCGATAAGGTATGATCCATTGCCAAATCGAGCTGGGTGGGTTTCAAACTCGTATCATCTAGGTTTGTTACCAAATCCAATTCTTAGGGTTCGATTGGTAACTGTGGTTTTGGTGGTGCGGGACAATGTACGGTGTGGTATAAGTGCAGTTTTGTTAAAAAAATGGGACAAAAATATACATGATTGGTAAAATACAAAAGCGGTGCGGTTTTTAGATAATATTAAAATATAATTGATAAAATAGATTATAAAAGATTATAAAAATTGAATAATTAAAATGTAATATAATTGATTTAAAAAACTAATTTCGATTACTTTGATTTTCTCATAACATATTTGCAATAGCATCTCTTATTTCAATATACATTCTTCAAAATATTTGGTAATCAATGTATTTACTTTAGTCTCTCATTATATTTGTGAAATCTGTTTTGTGATTTTATTGCTTGTTAGTTCGTATGGTAAAAAAATTAGAATATGATTATAGACCAGAATTTATAAACCTATAAAAAATCTAGTATCACATAATAAAATTATTAATTATATTTAATTTTCAATTAGTTAAATTATATGTACTTGGTTAATTTAATAAAAATTCATTTTATGAATCACAAAAAGACTCTCTCGGTGATTGAATATCTGGACAAAACTCTCACCGGCTTTTTGGTTGACGACACCTCTCCCGACGACTTAGTTTTTGGCATCCCCCGGAGCGGCTAGCTCTGTGTCTTAATTTCATTTTTCCAGTTGATAATTCTACTTTCTTTCTCCAATTTCATCTCCATTTTACCTTTGTTACTTCAAGCTCCACAAGCTCACCTCTCAACTACTTGACATCTGATAACTCCTATCCCCTAGACTCTCGTTGAGCATTGAACGCAAAGGCCTAGGAGGAATTCCAGAGGAGTAATGGATCACAAGCTTGTTGATGACCTTTGATCGATGGTGATTGAAGACGACAGCATAATTGATCTTCCACTCTCGGGAAGCTACGATAATACTCCTAGGGACCAACTCACAATCATAGGTAAATTACTGAACCCTGGAATTCAGAACATAGCTAGACTAATAATGGAAATGCCTAGAATCTGGAGACTACACAATAGGATTACTAGAACTGTTCTAGGAAAGGATACTTTCCAATTCTGATTCCAATCGGAGAAGGACCTAGAGAAAATTCTCCAATATAGATTCTGGAACTTTGAAAACTGGGGATTAACTTTGGCCAAGCTAGATCCTGATTTTACAATGGATAGTTTAGAGTTGATTCCAATGTGGATTCGTTTGTCGGAAATCCCTCCCAAATACTTCACAATTGACCTCTTTAAAGCAATAGCAAACTCCCTTGGTGATGTCTTGGAGGTGGATTTTGATCCAAACAAGACTTATCTCCACTCCTTCATTAGAGTTCGGATCTTGTTTAATGTCTACAACCCTATCAGAAGCTTCAGATCATTTAGGCTGCCCTCAGGTGAAATTATCCAGGTTAAGATTGAATTTGAAAGAGTTAGGAAATTCTGCAACACTTGCAGAAAACTAACTCACAGTGAAGAAAAGTGTCCTACTTTAAATCAACATCCACAGGAAGAAAGATTTCAAGGACCGACTCAACAAGGAACTAGAAATAACAATTTGCAAAAGGAGAAGGTTCCAGACAATCACCACACCCAGAAAGCAACACCAGAAGCTGAAGGAACCCAAGAAGGTAACAGAAACAGGAAGACTATACCCACGATTCTAGCAATGTTCAGAAAGGTTGAGTCCCAGTCAACTTCCTAGTGTCACACAACAATTGAGGAAAATAACACTACGGTACATAATGAACCTCTAAATTCTAGCCTCCATAATGTAGCTGTTCTAAGCCTGAAAAGACAGAAGCCTCATGACACTGAAACACCCCAACCTAGTAGGAAAATAGAAGCTCACCACGACACTATACAAAGTCTGAAGATGTTGATGGTAGGTAAAAACCAATAAGCCCTGATGGAGGACCACTCTAAGGCTATGTCTTCAAGTAAAATGGTCAAACAATATAAGTCCAAGAAAAATCAGAAATTATAGAACTCATCTTCGGACTCCCAACATGACTATTTCCATATCAACTCAGATCAGGTGTCTTTTCTGAAGCCACCCAATGCTCAATGCGTATCCTGAGTTGGAACTGTCACGGAGTGGGGAGCACTTTGACATTTCCACGCCTAAAGGAAATATGTAAAAAACTATTTCCGGACGTAATGTTCCTCATGGAGACCAAGAATGACTTCTCTCACATGGTTTCCATTCAAAAGTGGACAAGATATGACCATGTTTTCTCAGTTGACCCTATAGGCTTAAGTGGTGGTTTAACCATATTCTGGAAGGATCATCTCAACCTTCAGATCAATAACAGCTGCTGCACCTCATAGATGTATCCCTTCAATTTGGAAATGATCTTGTAACAGTAACTTTTATCTATGGACATCTAGTGACTCACCTAAGATCTGCAATTTGGGAAAACCTCAAGCCTTTGGCTCTGCCAGAACCCAACCATGGTTTCTAATTGGAGATTTTAATGAAATCTAGAATAATGAAGATAAATTGGGAGGGCCACAGAGACCAAAATCTTCTTTCAATGCATTCAGATCATTCCTTCAAAACTGTAGACTTAAGGAAATCAGCAGCAGAGGACCTAGATTCTCTTGAATGGGCACCAAGAACAACAATTGGATCCAAAGTAGGCTAGACCATAGTTATGGCAACACTGTGTGGATGAGCTTATTTTCCAGAACAACAACTACGTATATGCTAATAATGGGATCTGATCACAGACCCCTCTACAAAACTATTATCTCGGGGAATTCCTCCTATCTGACCAGATTTTGTTTTAATAAAAGATGGCTAAAAGAAGGGGTTTCCGGGAACTTGTGATGAGAGCTTGGTCTACTATTTCAGAAGAAGAAAACTCACATACCCTAGACTGTATTGGATTGTGTAGGAAAGAAATCTCATTGTGGAAGAAAAAGAACACGATCAGGTCCAATGAGATGATTGAAAAAACGAGAGAAAAGCTTGAAGAAGAGGTTTCAAAGACTAAACCCAACAATATAACCATAGCTCAGCTTAACTAGGAGTTAGCTACCTTCTACAAGGAAGAAGAACGATTTTGGAAGAAAAAAATAAAGAGAAGTGGATCATGGAGGGGGATAAAAATACCAGCTTTTTCCACAAGTATGTTAATTACAAGAGGAACAATAACAAAATGATTGCTTTAAAAGACACTAGTGAGATTCTATGCTTTGAAGAGGGTTCAAAAGGCGACATTGCCTCCAGATATTTCAGTGACATGTTCTTATCAACAAGGCCAAGTGGAATCTCTGAGGCTCTGGGTGGCATGTCCCCTAAGGTTACTGAAGAAATGAATCAAGAACTAACACGACCAGTCACAGATGGAGAAATTAAAATAGATGTCTTCAGTATCAGGGGAGATAGCTCCCCTGGACCAGATGGGATGACAGGACACATCTTCTAGAACTTTTGGGACATAGTTGGGAAGAAAGTTACAACGGATATAAAAAACGTAATTGTACAAGGTTCATTCCCAACAGAATGGAACTATACCCACATTGCACTTATCCCAAAAACCTCTAACCCCGCTGACATGAAGAACTTTAGGCTAATAAGTCTTTGTTCAGTCACTTATAAAATTATCTCTAAGATAATGGCTAAAAGACTTCAGAAGTGGCTCCCGGACATTGTTTCTGAAACTCATGGTGCTTTCACATCAGGAAGATTGATATCAGACAATGTATTACTGGCTCATGAGATCATGCATTACCTTAACACCTCCAAAATAGGACAAGAGAACTTCATGGCAGTCAAAACTGACATGTCAAAGGCCTACGACAAGCTAGAGTGGCAGTTTTTAGAAGTCACATTACAGAAGCTTGGGTTTAAGGAAAGCTGCATCAAGATGGTGATGTACTGTGTTACATCGGTTAAATACTTAGTCCTTATTAATGGGTCACCATATGGTTTCATCTCTCCACAAAGGGGACTTAGACAAGGAGATCCCTTATCCCCCTTCCTATTTGTTCTAGGTATTGAAGCTCTATCTCACATCATGTCCAAGCTAATCTGGCTAGGAGAAATATCGGGACTAGCTTACAATAACAGAGGACCTACATTGCAACATTTGCTTTATGCAGACGATAGCCTCTTTTTTTTTGCAAGGCTACCTCTCAGGAAGTAAAAGCTCTCAAAATGGGTTTTGATATATATGAAGAAATATCAAGCTAGAGCATTAACTTCGAGAAATCTGCTATTGTTTCTGGAAACCGGATTAAAAAAGACAAGAGAGAAGAGATCCAAAACATCTTAGGCATAAAAACTGATCATGGCATTGGTAAATATCTTGGTCTTCCTGAATGTTTCAAGGGCTCAAAGAAAAAAAATTTTGATTGTATTTCTGAGAAGTTAAATTCTTGTATTGACAACTGGTTCTCCCGAAAAATTATCTATGGGGGGAAGGAGATTATGATCAAGGTGGTGACAATGGCTTTCCCGGTCTATGCAACGTCCAACTTCAGACTCTCAAAACATTAGTGCCAAAAGATAACTAGTGTTTTGACCTAGTACTGGTGGAATGCCACTAACAACAAGCAGAAGATCCCCTGGGTTTCCTGGAAAGAGATGTGTAAACCAAAAAAATAAGGAGGATTAGGATTTAAAGACATTGAGCAATTTAATCAACCCCTGTTGGCAAAACAAGCGTGGAGGATCCTAAAAAATCCAAAATCACTTGCTACAAGAGCCCTAAAGGCTATGTACTTCCCTAACACAGACTTCCTTGAGGCAAACATCTCTTCTAGGCCTTCTTATACATGGAGAAGCATCCTTCATGGCAGAGAGTTACAAGGAAAAGGTTTACTAAGGTAAATTGGAAATGGACAGGACACATATGTCTGGCTAAGCAAATGGATTTTTTACCACCAACCTAGACCTCCCATCAGTAAAGATCCAATATTCAATGTTAATCTAAAAGTCTCAGACCTTATCTGCAACTTGGAGTGGAACCAAGACTTACTTAAGGACACCTTCCATGAAGCAGATGATAAAAGAATCTTAGACTCACCTCCTCTAAGCAGAGACAATGATTCATGGATCTAGAGCTATCAAACATCTGGAGAATATATAGTGAGAAGTGGATAGAGGTTCCTCACCCAGCACGATAGAAGACAAGATTATACAATTCCTTCACTTGCAATACTAACACCCTCAAAGCCAGAATCTGGGATCTTAACATCCCAAGGAAAATACCAAATTTCTTCTGGAGAGCACTATCAAATGCTATGGCTATGAAGGAAAGCCCCAGAAGTAGGAGAATCATTTGGAATATTGTTGCCAAATATATGGAGGTAACCCAGAAAACATCAATCACTGTCTCTTTCTTTGCTCTACAGCAAGCCAATGTTGGTCACTATCAAAGATCCCACAACCTCAAGGGGGTTTCTCAAACACTTCCATCATAACTAACTTTGGCTACTTGATGAATAACATCTCCTCCAATCCAAGTACTGGAAAATAATTCAAGATCTTCCCATGGATTCTTTGGACTATTTGGAAGATCATGAATGAGATTGTCATCCAAGGTACGCAGGTGGACCTGCAGAATCGTATCCAGGAATGGAAGCGGAAACATGGGAAAATCTCAACTCCTCTGGCCAGCAGAAGAAACATGGAACCTCATGGGCACAAGCAGATAAGGAGATAGACGAGGAAGAAAGACTTGAGCATACATTTAACTAGAGAGTATTCTGGAGTAAAAAGGATGATCTTAATGGAGCAGCACTGATAATTCACAGGGGAAAAAATAGGAATCGTATGCATGCTAGACATGTAATCAAGGGATCAAAATCTTTCCTTCATCTAGCATTTGCTAGTCTTCTTTGGATCATTCAAACACTAATCGAGCTCCAAATCTTCCAAGCTGAAGTTGAAGTAGATAATCACTCATTATATGGTGCTCTAACCAATCCGACTCAATGGCCTAGATACAGGAGTTGGCTTAGTAGGATACTAGGCCTCTCAAGAAGGCTCACTAAAATCAACTTCAGACTAGCTCCGAGTAAAAACAATAGTATAGCTAAAACCATAGCTAAAAGTGTAGTCAGAGATGGTAGATATGAGGACTATCTAGCCATTGGAGTTCCAAACTAGACTACAAATATGATGTGAGGTTAATTGTTGGATCTCTCAACTCCTAAACTGTATTAGTCCAAATCCAGGTATCAAAAAGGGGGTTAAAATTGGTTTTCTTTTCTGATCCTCTTTCAGTTTTTCCTGTCTCAGTCTCTTAGTTTTGGTTTGGGCTTTGTTTAGCACTTCCTAATCCATTAATGTCTTCTAACCCATTAGTGTTCCCTAATCATGTCTGGGCCTAATTAGTGTTTTTAAAAACCCATTTAAGTTGTTAATCTTCCCACTTTTCTTAACATTGTCTTTAGTGCCTGTCGGGTTTCTTTGTCTTTAACCTTTTGGTGTCTTTGAAGTTTATTATCTCTAGGTGCTTCTGGTTAGAGTTCCTTAGGCTTCCTATAGGTAATGATCATTCTTAAGAGGTTGTTATGATTTCCTCTTATTCGGCCAAAGAAGGAATTTTAATTAATTTTTCTCTGAGAAAATGTGAAGAGGTGCCAGACAGCCACTTAAATGAAGACAGATGGAAGTGTCAGATTTCTAGGTGTTTTGCTCCTCACGCTGCATTGGAATCGATAGAAGTTTTGCATGTTAAGGCATTCTTTAGGTTCATTGCTTCTTCCATGTAGTTTTTTTGGTTTTTCGAGACAGATACTCTAAAGGACAAGTGAGAAGACGAAGAGCTCATTCTCCTCATACCCTCATCTCATCTATAAAAGGGTCATCTTTAAGGAGATTCATGAACACTTCAAGAATGGGTAACAACTTCTGGGAGACTCTGAACCAGTTTGATCTCAGACGTAAAGATGCACCAGCCTTCTTATCAACTCCGATGTATTACAACTCATTGATGCAGAATAGGAGAAGTCTTCTGGTGAGGGCTCTTAATCTAGTGGAGCAAAATGTTCAGGAGATGATCGAGGATCTACCCAAAGATTGGTGCCTCCACACCATAGTTAAAGGAAAGATGCTGGACAAAGACTTGGCTCAATTCATCTTTAAGAAGGAAGAAGACCTCAATGCCATTTATAGACTTCAACCTCTGATATACAATGGATCGCTTGTGGCGGCGGAGAAATGGATCTACAATCAGTCGCTTCGTCCACTAAACAGAGTTCACTTGTGGATCCAAATCAGATACCTTCTGATCCAGTATGCCTCGAAGTCAGTGGTTTGATCTTTGGCCTCTTTAGTGGGTGAAGTTATTGATATAGATATGAACAACTCTTCAGTCACAAGGCCATTTCTCATTCGTGTTAAAATCCTCTTTAATGCTGCAAATTGTCTTAAGTTTTACAGGACAGTTCTATGTGAGAATGGAGACAGATTCCATATTCAATATTACTATGAGTGGGTGACAAGGTTCTGCTTCAACTGTCAAAGGATCACATATAACACCACCTTCTGCTCAAATATCAACTCGCCACTGAACTACCACAGAGCAAGCTCCATCTTCGAACAGTAATGGATTAATAGGTGAATGGTCGACTTCTCTGGAATCTCGCATAACTCAACCACCTCCATCAACTGTAGGTATCAATGGAGGGTTTGATAACTCTGTTTTCTCTACTGTAGTCACCATTGAAGATGTGCTTAACAATCTGAACGACACTTTCATGGCTAAGGTGGAAGCTAACCCACTGGATATGGATCTCACTATCGCAGAAGACAATGACTCTATGGACAATGCAGAGGCCCCTGAAGCAAACCATGAAGAAAAGGCAACTAAGGAAGAATTAAAGGATGCTAAATGGCAAAAAACATCCTTGACTCGCAATTAAGCAATGAGGTCTAGTGACATCAAAAAGTGAAGTTCTTTGCACTCTAATTCTACTCTTAGTTTAAGTACTATCCCAAAATCCTTGTTTTAAGTTTTTTTTTGTTAAGGAAAAAAAAAAAGTTCTTTGCACTCTAATTCTACTCTTAGTTTAAGTACTATCCCAAAATCTTTGTTTTAAGTTTTAGTTCTTGTTTTTTACTTATGTATCGTCTTCTGCCTTTGACTTTGATTTCAGTTTTAGTTCTTAATTTAGTTTTTCCATTTGAACAAGTAGAGGAGATCACCTCCCCTTGTTGACTATAAAAGATAGAGGCCTTCAAACCTCCTTATGAGAATTGCTAGTACTACATAATCGATATACTACAATCAAGTATGTTATATAACTATTACTATAATATATATTTATCATTAAAAATAAAATTTCGCGTATTTCAAAGTGAACCACTTCACTTTTGCATCATTTGCGTTTTTCTTTCTTTCACTTGATAAAAAAAATAATTTGCGTTTTGTTTATACTTATAAAAAAATGCATATCTGTTTTACTTTTTTGGTGATTGGTAACAAGTGCGTTTTTGGTATTGAATTACGCCCCGCACATCAAAAAATGCATTAAACAATCAATAATAACTGGGGTTTTGGCAATGCGGAACGAAGTCTAATACAGTATAAGTGCAGTTTTGATAAATATGGTATTGACTAAAAAAGTGGGACAAAAAATATGTGATTGGTAACTGCGGTTTTAGTGGTGCGGGATAAAGTACGGTGCAGTATTGACTAAAAAAGCGGAACAAAAAATAGTTGATCGGTGAAAATATAAAAGTGGTACATTTTTGTAAATATAAAAATTCTTAAGATAATTTAAAACTTAAATAATTATAATTGTATTATAATTGATAAAATAGATAAACAAGAAAAAAGATACAATTAAAAAATGAACAAAACTAATGTCGACTATTTTGATTTTCCCATTACATATTTGCAATACTATCTCTTACTTCAGATATACATTCTCCATCGTTAACTTCTACTATTTCGGTGTGTTCAACATCTGGTTCATAATCCATATTGGTTGCTTTAGTCTCTGCCATTATCTCTACAAAATCTGTATCAGGAAAATTTGAAATTCTAATAAAATTACGTAATTTTGTTGTAGCCATTATCATTCTTTTTTGTACAGGTATGGTGTATCTAGGGAAATCACAGAGAATCTTCCATTTCTTCTTCCAAACTTCAAAAATCCTCTCGATAACAGAATGTAGAGATGCATGACATCGATTAAACAGTTCTTGTTTACTTCTTGGAGGAGGGTATAAACCATACTTTCCTCGATTAAACAGTTCTTGACATTGATTAAATCATACTCTCCCACCCTCATTTGACAGCTTTGCGTTTTTTCCAAAACAAGTAACATTTCCTACATAAATTTTGTTTACAAAAACACCAATTATAGAGTCAACATTTTTATTAAAATAATGTCCCGCCTTTTATTGCTCCAATCAATAATACACATACACCATAATTATTTGATTGGTAAAATGTTATTGATTAGCGGTTTTCTCCCCTAATAACACCTTTTAGTTAATAATCACACCCTTAATATCCACAGTTAAAGGCTCCAGAAAGAACAGAGTCGCTTAACTCAGGTTCCTATTCTCAAGTAAGCATTAAGCAAGCACTTTACTAGTCTTTTTATTTTTGTAACATTGAGCAACAACTAGCGAATCCATTAGCTAAATTCTTATATAACGTAGATGGTAAAATTCGATCCCAGAATCTGCATGTAGTCATTAGGCTAGTGGACTAAAAATAAGGTTTTGAACAATCTGTTTTGTTTTATCANGGACTAAAAATAAGGTTTTGAACAATCTTTTTTGTTTTATCAAAAAAAAAAAAAAACAATTCCGTTTTGGTCAAGTTTTTTTTTTTTTTTTTGCCGTCAACTCATTCTTAGATTGCATTATCATGTGCATAGTTTACATATTGTTGCAAAAACATAGGACATGAATGAAAAATACGCCACATATGGCTGTTATCCGAAACAACACGTTTAGCTAATTTATCCGCACACATGTTATATTTTCTTGAATGGTAACTAAGGACACAACTTCAAACATCCGTTCCCACGCCTTAGCAGTAGTATAGTAATGATGTAAGCGTAGATTTGGACAACGATCATTCAGCTCAGAAACCAAAGTAATATTGTCCCCCACAAAATCAATCTTACGATATCCTAGTGTAAATGGGACCTTGAAGATTAGTATGATGTGAACTTGAGTCAAGCCATTCCCGTGTAGGAGAAATTGATTCTTGTGAATAGACAAAAGTGTTACGTACTTTCCATATTCGCCAAAGTATCCAAATTGATAGCGGACAGTGTAGCTGGTCTAATTGAGTATCTTCCGCAATTCGTAACAAATAGGTTTACTTTATCCTCGACATCGAACGGTTGTGGGTATCCCCGCTGTTCTCCAGGTCAAGAAAAGTTTATTAAAGGTTATTAATTTACTATTTGTTTGATTTTTTTCTTTTCTTTTATTTTTTAACTTGAATTACTATAGATTTAGATTGTTTAGGATGAAAAAGTATTTGGCACCATTGTCTAGTCACTATAATTAAATTAACAAACATAAATATCAATCTATTAGATCTATGTTATTGTATAAGATAGACATAAAAACGTTATAAGGCCTCAGAGATCTTGGTGGATAAACAATCATCAAATGAAAGAATATATCTTTCATCAAGAGTAGCAAATATTTTTATTGCATCACTGGCCAGAAAATCTAATCAATCAGAAATAAAAACTTGAAAATTTAATCAGTGTATAAAACAACACAAAAAAAGATATTTATTGATGATGAGTCAAAAGTAGCTGGTAAATAATCACACCTTTCCCGAAGGAAATCAATGGGAATCCGAATGATTTTTTTCATCACCCTCACCATCAAAACATATTTTTCATTATTTTTAAAACTTCTGACAAATTGAATAATAAAACCAGGAAAACAATTGGACAAATACAAAAAGATACGATTGAGAGACTGATAGAAGTATCTGCCTAGTCGCCGAATTTCCTTTGGTAAAGAAATAAAGAAATTTCGGAGATTAAGAGGCAGAGCAAACTTACGGAGGTTCACGTACGCTTACTGGAAAAAATAAATTATCCATCTTCTCTTTCACCTAACGATAGATTCCTTAATCCATTACAAAGAGATCAAGTAATTGCAAATTAGGCTTTCTTTTCGAAACCATATTAAATAAAATCTGAGAACCAAAAAAAAATTGACTAATTTCTAAAACCATAGAGAAACTACGGCGGAGATACCTAAAAATTGATTGATTGTTAATTGGAGAGGATGAGTATATATACACAGTGATAAAAGAAGTGGACTTCGAAAACCCTAGTTCTTAAGCGTGACGAGAAGCCCTTATAGTGTTTGGGCTATTAAGTTATACAGCCCATTATCATAAGCCCACATAACGACATCGTTTTGGATATGGATTGGAAATTGAAAAATCATGGCCCATGCAGGTTTCGAACCTGCGACCTTCGCGTTATTAGCACGACGCTCTAACCAACTGAGCTAATGGGCCAATTTGTCATCTAAAGTAAATATAGTTAGATAATCGTAATTAGAACAGTTTATGCTATGAAACTGTGTCGTTTGTGGAACATGTTTCTCGGACACTGGAACTTAAACATTTTTCCGTAGGCAAATCTGTTCTCCGGTTCCGATCTCGAAGAAGATGAGAGTAGTAGTATCGTTCTCTGTCTCTGTCACTGTCTCTTTGCTACTATTCTTTCTTCTTGCGTCTGCTATTAGATCGAGTTCGTCTCCCGTGAACGATCCGTTTTACGGCATTTCTCCTCAAGGTTTGGTTTCTCCTATTCCTTACTGTTTATTGAAGATCTGCTTAAGATCTCCGCCTATAGTACTCCGATTTGATATTTCAATTTCGCATTTTTCTGATGATTTTAGATGAGAAGTATTACAAGTCATCTTCAGAGATAAAGTGTAAAGATGGATCAAAGAAATTCACGAGAGCTCAACTTAATGATGATTTCTGTGATTGTCCAGACGGAACTGATGAACCAGGTTCCTTTCATCTTCCAAATTTTTCGTCTTTCCATCTCTATAGATAAGCATTTCGTATAATCGATTGGAATAGTTTTCTCTATCGGACAAAAATGTGCAGCTTCGTCTTCGGGTTACGATTTTGATCAGAAGATCAACCATATCAGTTTCATTGTGATTTCAAACTGAGGAATGAAGTTCTACTTTGGTTTTAGTTGACTATAGTTTTGCTTATGGAATTATATGTATGATGGATCATCTCTTTACTTTGCTCTATTTGTTGATAAAACTCTAGGTACCTCAGCTTGTCCAAATGGAAAGTTCTATTGTCGGAACGCAGGACACTCTCCACTGGTTTTATTTTCTTCCAGAGTCAATGATGGTATTTGTGGTATGTTACTCAAACTATATGATTCGCTACGTTTCATTTCTGTTGTATCTCTACTTATCTAGCTATGTGCTTTCAAATGCCATGAGGAGGAAGAAGTAATTGAAGGAGCCTCTCGGTATTTGTACTTACTGATTGTTCCAATTGTTTGCTTCTTTTCTTTGCGAGAGCAGATTGTTGTGATGGAAGTGATGAATATGATGGTCAAGTGTCATGCCCAAATACATGCTGGGAGGCTGGAAAAGCTGCTCGAGAAAATCTGAAGAAAAAAATTGAAACACATACTCAAGGGCTCGTTATACGGAAGCAAGAAATCGAAAAAGCGAAAGTGGGACTGGAGAAAGATGCAGCAGAACTGAAGAAGCTGAAAAGTGAGGAGAAAATTCTGAAAGGCCTTGTTCAACAGCTGAAAGGTCTGCCGTCCTCTCTTTTGATCAATAATTCATTCTTTTTGTAGACTAAATTTGCAAATGGGATGAAAGTTTAGATTTAGTTTTCATGTTGGAGAAAAGTAAACATACATGTCTAGTATCTTGAGATGGTCAGTTTATTGGAAAGTGAAAGTGGAACCCTGCAGATAAATGTAGTTGGATTTCTGATATCCCTCAGGATCAGTTCATAAGATTTTTCCTATATATAAAAAGGGAAGGAAGAAAGTATATGACTTGTAGTTGATGTCGTGGAATCTGATATGATCATCAAGTTCTTTCTATTATGGTTACATATGATAAAGACAGAATTTTACCTTTAATGTCGGTCTTATCAACAAAATATAGTCTGACATGTTGTACATTTCCCATGGATTATGTGGGCTGTAGAGCGTAAAGAACAAATTGAGAAGCTAGAGGAGAAGGAGCGTCTTCAAAAAGAAGCGGCGGAAAAGGGAAAAAAAGAGGCTGAAACAGCTACTGAGCAAGGAAATGGGGATTCTGAGGAGAAGACAGATGAAAGTGAAAAAGAAGAAGGAAGCACACATGATGAAGGGATGCCAGGGGTTTCAGAGTACGATGAGAATCCCGATGAAACCATAGATCATGATGAGATTGGTAATTACAAAGATTCTCCTTCAGATGAGGTTAGTTCCTCTTTGTAGATTAAAATAGATCTGCTCACTTTCTTTTTGTTTTTACTTATTCAACAATTTAAGAGTCAGACAATGAAAGAAAAGCTTATCAGCTCATTTGTCAACACTCTAGCTCGCTTTGTAGCTCTTGCTCATTCATGAGAGCATGAAATAAATAATGAAAGTTTCCAATACCTTCAATGCTTATGAGATGCTTTGAGATTTCTATCTTTTACTGATTGGCATCTAGAAGTTGGCTATCCTGAATGATGCTCTCGTCAATACCTTCAGTGTTTTATATATATCTTTGTTTCTTTTGTTATGTTATATGGTCACTATTTTTGTGTATTTCAAGCTGGTACTGAATTAGACTTCGATCAGGAACCAGCAGCTGAAGCTGAACAAAGTAGTATATTGGAAGAGGCTACTCACACTAATCCAGTAGACGAGGTTTCTTAAATTATCTCATTTAATCTTATCAAAACTCAAAAGTGGAGCAATATGTGACTTGGAAGTTAGATGATGATATAAGGTTGTTTACAATGCAGCATATTGTGGATGCGAAGGAAGAATCTCCCTCATCTGAGAGTTCTTCGACAGATGGATCTCAAAATGATGGTAGTACCAAAAAGGAGGAATCAGACGAGGCGAAGAAAGTGGTAATTTACTTTCAACTTTGGCCACACGCTTAGAATTGATTGTCAGAAATCTGAGTACAGTTATTTAAACTTCTGAATGAGAATGAGTCTGTCCTTATGAGACTTGTCTGTTGCATTTCAATAACTCAGTCTTTTCTGAGCTATATCTCAAAGATATCGAATTGGTGATTTCTTAAAGTCAAAATACTCTACATTGTATTGATAGGAGGATCTTGTAACCGAGAAGAAGGAAGAGTTGTCAAAGGAAGAGTTGGGGCGTCTTATTGCCTCTCGTTGGACAGGAGAGAACTCTGATAAGCCAACTGAGGTAGATGATAGCACCAAAGCTGAAGATAAGGAACACCATGAGCACACACCCATCAGTTCACATGAGGTAGATGAAGACGATGGATTTGTTTCAGATGGTGACGAAGATGCCGGAGACGATGGAAAATATAGTGACCATGATCCTGAAGATGATTCCTATGAAGAGGAGGATCGTCATGATTCTAGTTCTTCGTACAAATCTGATGCAGAGGATGATGACATTGATCTTTCAGGTTTGCTCTATTTCCACAGACCTTTTATTCTCTAACGATGTTAACTATATAATCATAGTTAGTATGACCTGATGAATTTCTTACTGATAGAGACAATCTCAAATCCTACATGGTTGGAGAAGATACAAAAGACTGTCAAGAACATTTTGCAGGCTGTGAATTTGTTTCAAACCACACCAGTGGATAAATCGGGTAAAATAATAGTTAAGGATTTCCTTTTACATTAACAGCGATTTAAAAGTGATTCACCTGTTGCTGTGGTACGCGCAGAGGCAGATCGGGTACGCAAGGAATATGACGAGTCGAGCTCAAAACTGAATAAGATACAGTCGAGGATATCTAGCTTAGAAAAGAAGCTAAAACAAGACTTTGGTCTGTATGATGAGACGTCCTAACCATTCATTTACGTTTGCCTTTATTTTAGTTAGTCCTAATATATTGTTATTACAGGACCGGAGAAAGAGTTCTACTCATTCCACGGTCGTTGTTTTGAGAGCAAACAGGGCAAGTAAGGAAAAGCTTAGTAATTCAGTGTCCTATTTCTTTTTATATTGATAGTATCAGGTATAACAGTTGCATTTACTTTTCTTGCCTAAACAATGTCTTAGGTATACTTACAAAGTCTGCGCATATAAAGAAGCAACACAGGAAGAGGGCTATTCAAGAACTCGGTTAGGGTAAGTATCGGTAACACGCATGCTTATCTCTTTCTTGATACATTTAATGAAGTTAATAGTCAGATGTAATTGAGTAATCTTATCTGTGTTTATATATATCCTTCTATGTTTTTATTCTGTTCAACGGGATTTGGTAAAATAGGGATTGGGGCAAATTCGAGAACTCGTACCAATTCATGTCATATACCAACGGAGATAAATGTTGGAACGGTCCCGATAGAAGCCTAAAGGTAAGTTTGATATCATCATCAGAACCAAAAAAAAAATTTTCAGTCGTGAATTGCTCCAACTATGAAAAGAAAACTATCTGAGGCTTCACTCTTTTCACTAAATTTAGGTGAAATTAAGATGTGGGTTGAAAACTGAGCTTATGGATGTGGATGAACCAAGCCGTTGCGAGTAAGTTCTTGTCCTGGTCTTTGTCTCTCATGCGGCATCTTCTTTATCTCCGATTTTTGTTTCCTTAGTTCTCTTTTGATTCTTACTCGCTTGTTGCAGGTATGCGGCGCTCTTGTCTACTCCAGCTCGGTGTTTGGAAGACAAACTTAAAGTAAGTTTCTGTGTTCATCTCAGTTCTCAAAGTAGACCTATCGGAATTAACACTTCCTGAACCTGGTGTTTCGTCCTTTTATAGGAACTACAACAAAAGCTCGACAAGTTGATGAACCAAGAACAACCTCATAATCACGACGAACTCTGATCATACTCACATTATTACCGGCTGCGCACCGCACTTAGATTTATGTCAGTTAGACTAGTAATCTTGCTCAGTCTCAAAAGTGAAGAGGACAAAAAACAAACTAAGAACAGAGAACTTTTTGGTCGGAAAAGAATGATAGCATTTGGGTACAATGGAGATTCCATTTTTAGAATTTTATCAACAGTATTCAAGTGTTGTTTAACTTTGTGTTAAGTTCAAAGAACACTTTTCTTATATATAAGGTAAAGAACATGAAAAATGGCTTTTTGGGATTTTTTAAAGAAATAATTACTCAAATACTCTACAATTTATTTGTAATTTCTCAATTACTCTTCAAATACTTTCAAAAAAAAAAAGTGTGAGAAAAGTCACATAAGATGAGTTGTCTATTTTATTACTAAATTATCATTTAAAAGAAAAACTTCTCGTCTTCTCTTCACAAACTGATATCTTTTTTTCTCTTTTTTTTCGTCTTCCTATGTTTTCGTCTCTTCTTCTTCTTCCTCGTATCTTCGTATCCGTCTTCATTTTTTTGTCTTTCTACAGCAACGTTTACGTTGTCTACAGTGGTCTACGTCATCTACATCATCTACGTCTTCTTCTTCGCTAATTTCTTCTACAGTCGTTTCTCTTTCAAATCGAAGGTAATGCAGTAGTTGTTATGCGATTTCGAACTCTAAATCTTAGGGGTTGTAGATTTTCAATGTATAATTTGTTTTCCTAGGGTTTGAGAGCACTACAAGAATACATACATATTACAATGCCTATATTGGTCCCTAATTCGTTGCTAATAGGTTTTACAATAAATTAGGGATGAAATGAATTAGGGACGAAATGAATTTCGTTGTATCATGATCATCGTAACAGGATATTCGTTGTAAATTCGTTGGTAAATTTGCAAGACCAGACATTCGTTGTAAATTCGTCGTAAAGGGTGCGTCATAAAAGCGTGAATTTTGGGAGGAAAAAAAAACGTTGTAAATTCATAATAAAATAAACAACGTTAATGCGTCGTAAAATTAACGATATATTAACAACGTTAGTTTTACAACGAAGTTACAACGCCAATATTAGAGACGAATTAGGGACGCCCAATTTTACAACGAATTAAGGACGACCAATTTTACAACAAATTAGAGACGTTTATTTACGTCGAATTATGGACTAATTATTCCCAACGAATTGGGGACGAAATCTATTTACGGCAAATTAGGGACAACCGCGGAAAATTATTTAAAAAAATAAAACTATAAAATATTTTATGATTTAATTAAAAATTTTAAAAAATTTTAAATTTTAAAATTTTGATTTTATAATATTTATAAAATATTTAAAAAGCTTTTACAAAAATATTAAAAATACAAATATTTAACGTAAAATTTCGTCAAACAAATCCGCACTACGAGCTTCTTGCTCCTCAGTCACTCTTTGGTTTAAATTGACATCTCTCAGGGCTGGAGTCCGGAGCCCAAGGTTTTGACACGACGTTAATGTCGCTATAGTAGACATGTCGTGTATGCTTACGGGGAGCCATAGATAAATCTGCAATAATAAGAAAATCAATCAATTAATTATCTACGATAGCAAGAAAATCTTAATTATATTCTAATATCTAAATTACATCTTAATTACTAAATTCCATCTATCCTAATTCCATCTATCCTAATTTCATCTATCCTAAATCCATAAAATTAGAGAAAATCTAGAGAGAAGGTAAAGAGAGAAAGGGAGAGAGGAAATGGCAAGGAAAATGAGAATTCTCGTGGGTTTATATAGAATTCAATTGCGTCGTAAACGTGTTGCTACGTTACAACGTTAGACGTTTACAACGCGTTTGTTCGGTTTTGTAAAACCCGCAAATTATAATTTCTGTTTGTTGAAATTATAGGTTCGGTTTGTCGAATTTAAGTTTGGTTTGTCGAATTTAAGTTCAGTTTGTTGAGATTAAATTTGGTTTGTCGAATTTATTGATTACGATGAAACAGTGTTTCGTTGTAAAAGCGTTGCTAATTTATGACGTCGTTACGACGTTGTATGTTTACAATGCGTTTACAACGAATAATTCAGTTTTAGTGTTTAGGGTTTAGGGTTTGTTACGACAAAATTAAGTTCAGTTTGTTGAAATTAAGTTCGTTTTGTTGAAATTAAGTTCGGTTTATTGAAATTAAGTTTGGTTTGTTGAAATTAAGTTCGGTTTGTTGAAATTAAGTTCGGTTTGTTGAAATTAAGTTCAGTTTGTTGAAATTATAATTTCGATTTGTTGAAATTCTTAGAAACTAATCGGTTTAATCGTATTGTTTTTCAAACTTTTTCTTATTAGAATTCGAACTTATAAGAATTAAAATTCGAACATTATAATAGTTAGAATTGTATTATAATTTCAACAAACCGAACTTAATTTCAACAAACTGAACTTATAATTTTAAAAAACTGAACTTAATTTCAACAAACCAAACATAATTTTGACAAACCGAACTTAATTTCAACAAACCAAACTTAATGTCAACAAACCAAATTGAATGTCAACAAACCAAACTTAATTCCAACAAACCGAACTTAATTCCAACAAACTGAACTTAATTTTAACAAACCGAACATAATTTTGACAAACCGAACTTAATTTCAACAAACCAAACTTAACGTCAACAAACTGAATTTAATGTCAACAAACCGAACTTAATTCCAACAAACCGAACTTAATGTCAAAAAAGCGAACTTAATTTTAACAAATACCTAATTTCACATTTCGTCTTTAAATCATTGTAAGGAGAATTCGTCATAAACAACTTGCAAATTAATGACGTTTTTACAACGAAAACAAATATTTCGAGATGTTTTTACGACGTATTTTAGATTTGTAAAAAAAATCAATTATGTATTGTGAAATTCGTGTTTACCAAATTTCCAAATTCATCTTTAAATTGCTGTAAATAAACTTTGTCGTAAGCGTGTTGCAAATTGGGGACGCGTTTACAACGAATGAGTTCAAACATGTTAATAGGTTGTAAATTCGTTGTAAAATACCAACGTTTTTACAACAAAGGTTTCATTGTAAATTTACAACACCTTTACAACGAACTTTTGTTTTGTCGTAAAGGTGTTGGCAATACGTCCCTAATTTACGACGTCCCTAAAACGTTGTAAAATGGTGTTGTTGAATTAGTGTTTTCTTGTAGTGGAAAGAATGTTGTACGAGAAGTAAATTTTTGTCAAAGTAAATGTTGTATGAGAAGTTTTAGGGTTTAGATATTGTGGGTTTCGTCTCGATTTTTTGTCTGTAAGTTGGTAGATTTTGGTGGATTTTCTGGGTTTGTCTCGATTTTTAGTTTATGTGATATTGTGGGTTTTCTAGGTTTGTCTGGATACGTAGTAGAGTTTAGTAGAGTTGAGGTGGAGTTTGGCTAAGTTATGTTATAGTGTGGTAGAGTTTGGAAGAGTTAGTAGAGTTTGGTAAATATAGTTTAACGTTTAGTGGAGTCTAGTGGAGTTTGGTCGAGTTATGTTATAGTGTGGTAGAGTTAGTAGAGTTTGATTTACTATAGTTTAATGTTTGGTGGAGTTTGGTGAAGTTAGTTTACATAGTAGTAGAATTTGGAAGATTTTGATTTTTCCTGTTTTTTTGTTTCTTTTCCACAGTTATGTTGGAGGAGAAGAAGTACCCTCAGAGGATACTGTCAAGAGGAAAACTCCCTATGATAAACAAGAGAATCAACCACTATTGCACGTTAAAGAAAATAGTAACAATGAGGAGTAGTATTGGTGGTGATGCATACGATGACATAGAGAGGAATTCTCAAGTTGGTTGTATACTGAAGTTGGCTGGCAGAGGGTTCACATGGGCAAGCAAACATCTGCAACACCTTTTGGGTAATATATGCTTCATATATCAAAGATGTGTGAGCTATGGGTGTTGGCTGATGGTCGGCCAATTAGGTTTTCTCTGCATGAGTTTCAACATATTACGCATCTCAACTGCGGATTGCGTGATTCAAATGATGGAAACTTAGCTGCAGGAGATTTATGGGCAGATATGGGTTTGGAACACGGTGATGGCCCGAATTGGCCTGAGCTAGACACAGTTTTAAGGGTTTGCAAGTCTTGGTCGCTTGCCATGAGAAAGATGGTGGTGCTGCATATAGGTATTTTCGGCTTGCACAATAATAGTCAGATCCCAGTATATATTATGCCAAATTGATCATGGATCCAAAAAGATTTGAGAGGCATCCTTGGGGCAGAGTAGCATTTGATGCTTTGTTTAGATCGATCCCTTCACCATCTCTGCAAGCTTCAGCATATACTCTCCACGGTTTTATGCATGTGCTTCTAATATGGGTGTTCAAGCATATCCCCCAAATAGGAGTAATGTGTGGAGGAAGAAGAGATGGTGAGATTCCTCTTCTACGGTGGGCTTCACGCAATACCCGTGGTGTAGATATTGACGGTGTCTTCGAATTTGATAAGACGACATCCGGTGACAAAAAGGTAAGCTCTGGAAAAGTTTGGCAGAGTTTGGTTTAGGGTTGGCAGAGTTTGGTTTTGGTTGGCAAAGCTAGGCTGTAGTGTAGTAGAGTTTGATAGATTTTGGTTTTTGATTGGCAGAGCTCTGATGTTGGGTAGCATTACTTTGGTTGGTCTTTGGTTGGCGGAGCTAGACAATAGTGTAATATATTTTGGTATTTGATTGACAAAGCTTTGATGCTTTGGTTGAGTTTGGTTTTTGGTTGGCGGAGCTAATATGTAGTGTAGTAGATCTTGGTAGACTAGCAACTTAGTTTAACAGAGTTTGGTAGATTTACTCTGAGGAGCATATTTGACTTTGTTTTGTTGATTTGCAGGTTCGCGTTGTTCACCTTCTGTAGAGGTCTTACGAAGAAATCTACCATGATTGGCCTGGAGATGTCGAGGACCCCAAAGTTGACAAAATGATCTGAGACATACTTGTTGGGATATTAGATGAGACTATTTGGGCTATCCTAGCTTCTATAAAGAGGAAGGCCGATGAGCAACATAAAGAGATTTGAAGCTCCAAGAAGGCAAAGAGTAAAGAGCTATAGAATAGGAAGTCGATTGAGAAGAGGAAGGCTCATGAAAGTCCAAAGGCAAAGGAGAAGGAAACCTTGCATTTGGCTCCCGATATGACTTTGGCCAACTTCAGAAGGTGGCCAAAAAAAAAAAGAGAAGGAAAACTTAAAGAAGAGATGGAAAAAGGAGTATGAGGCAAGAGCCCAAGGGGAAGACATGGATAAGAATATGATTTTTAACATGCTTCACACGATGCAGCAAGTGTTGGATGTGATGAGATTCGATCAAATCAACAACGCTGAACGGCTTGAGCGATTGTAGGAAAAAAGAGTCGACGATGTCGTGACGAATGAGCGGCTTCGCAGGATTGAAGAAAGCATAGTGCAACAAAACTTGATAAATGAGTGCCTACTTAAAGTGTTGGAAGGAAAACACTCGGAAGAGTCGGTGCTGGCCTTGGAAGAGACTCAGAAGTTTGCTTCGCATAATGGAGGAGGTGATGGTGCTGAGGAAAAATTGGTACGTAAGAGTCTATTTGATTATGACTGAGCCATATCGAAGACAAAATTATGTTGTATAATACATGATTGAGTTTTTAAATTATGTAGTAGAGTTTGGTGGACTTTATATAATACATGGTAGAGTTTGGTGGACTTTGTACAAATCGTAGTAGAGTTTGGTGGACTTTGTACAAATCATGGTAGAGTTTGGTAGACTTTATACAATACAATACGTGGTATAGACTTTGTTACGTTTTACGTGTTAGAGTATGCACAATACGTGGTAGAGTATGGTGGACTCAGTAAAATACGTGGTAGAGTTTAGTGGAGTTAGTAAAATATGTGGTAGAGTTTGGTGGAGTTAGTAGAATACGTGGTAGAGTTTGGTGGAGTTAGTAAAATACGTGGTAAAGTTTGGTGGAGTTAGGGAGTTTAAGTATTTTACGTGTTTTCTTTGCAGAGGAAAATGATCTTTGACGTACATGCAATGCCACAGCCTATGTCTCCGGCATCCCCACTCTCCGGAAACACAGAGGTTAGTGTGGGAGTGCCTTGGTAGAATTTGGTAGATTTCGGTGGAGTTAGGTCGTCTAAGTATTTCATGTGTTTTCTTTGCAGAGGGAAAGGAACTCTGAGGAACAGGAAATGCAATAGCCTATGTCTTCAACATCCCCACTCTCCAGAAACTCAAAGATTAGTGTGGTAATTTCTTGATAGAGTTATGAAATGCCTTGGTAAAGTTTGGTGGAGTTAGGAAGTCTAAGTATTTTACGTGCTTTTTTTTGTAGAGAGAAAGGATCCCAAAGAATAAGCAATGCCAAAGCCTACATCCTTAACAATACCTTCCAGAAAGACAGAGGTTAGTATGGTAGTTCTTTGGTGGATTTTGGTGGAGTTGTGTTTGCTAGCTCAAATACGGTTTTTTTTACAGAAGGGACGAATTTATGAGGAGCAGAAACCTCACAGACTTTGTCCCCTGCATTACGACTTCCTAATAACCAACAGGTTAGTATGGTGGACTGTGGTGGATTTTGTACAAGACTGTTTGGGGGACAGTGGTGGAGTTTGGTGAATCTAATCTTTTACTCTTCTCTTTGCAGAAGGAATGGATACTTGAGGAGCAGCAAACCTTTGACCTTTTTGTCTCCCACATTAAAAATTGTTAGGAACCCTGAGGTTACTAGTAAGTTCACAACTCCAGAGCAAAGTGAACATGTCGAGTTAACTCCATAGTAGTCTCAACTCCCCATCACCAGTCTCACAGATGATAGTGATTGTCGTATTTTGGATAAAGCTATCCACGACAATGTAGGCCGGGACCTGATATATATCAAGGATGCGCTGCCCAAACCAACTAGATCTCGTACCCTTGCTGTGAACCAGGTATTATTTGGAGATTAGTAGAGGTTAGTAGATTTTGGTAGATTTTGGTAAACTTTGGTGGATTTTGGTGTTTGGTGGAGTATAATTTTGACTACTAACATTTTTTTCTCACAAAGATCCCCGTTCGAAAGAAGTTCTGTTGTTAAGCGTCTTATAATGGATGGGTTAGGGCCTAACTCATACGATCCATTTGGGCCAATTGAAAGACGAAAAATGATTAGGCTGCGTTCCCTTGTGAGGCGCGAAATGTAAGCCTA
Organism: Lepidium africanum; assembly: GCA_900406405.1. NCBI lineage: Eukaryota > Viridiplantae > Streptophyta > Magnoliopsida > Brassicales > Brassicaceae > Lepidium > Lepidium africanum. The sequence continues at coordinate 69,130 of OVAX01000217.1, read as the reverse complement.
GTTTTTTCTCTGTTAAGACATAGTTTGAGTTAAGACATAGTTTGTGCAATAATATTGTTTGTTTATTTACCACATCTCCACGGAAAACTCGATTGGAGACGTCACTCATTTAGCTGAGTTCTATATCCAGTTGCTAATGCCTATAGATCGTTGGCCAGTGGAACAATATCGATGGCTCTCAGATCTGGTGAGTTTCTTGAAGAGTTAGTAGACAGTAGTAGAGCTTGGTACAGTTAGCAAACTGTGTTAGAGCTTGGTAGAGTTAGTAGAGCGGTAGACTATGTTTGACTTAATGTTGTGTTGTATTTCCATTTTGCAGCATATGACTAGCGGTATGAACATGTTCCGTCGAAGAAGTATGCAGACACTATCTCTGTATAAGAGTGAGAGGATTGCGTTCCTTGATCCTGGCTTATGTGCCTGTTGGTATGGCCATTATAATCTTTTCGTTAAAAATCCAAAGAAGTACATGTTCGATGATTATTTTTGGCAAATGTTCTTAGGACAAGCACCAATATGGTGTCCAACTAACAAGCAGTGGTACAAAGACGTTGACATATTGTATGTTGCTCATAAAATCGACAACATCTATTGGGTTGCACTGGAGATAGATTTACCTAACAAACGGATTAAAATCTACGATTCGGCCCTCTTAGCTGTGTCACATGAAAGGATAATGGAATTAGTTAGGTAATGTTGGTGGATATATGAATTCTTTGTGGTAGATTTTGGTAGAGTGTTGATGGTCTATGGTAGAGTTGGTAGATTTTGGTAGAATATTGGTTGATCTATGGTAGACTTTGGTTAGTATGTAATAGATCTTGGTAGAGACTGGTAGATGTTGATCTTTTTATTTTTGGTCGCAGGCTATACTCAAGTATGATACCGTATCTGGTTTGTCGCATGGAACCAAAACCCTTGAAACAAAATTATAGTCTCAAGGCCTTCACTGTCTATAGGGTGAAGTCTACACCCATGAACACATAATCTGGAGACTGTGGCGTATACACACTGAAGTTCATCAAGTGTCTAGCTCTGGGATGTGGATATTCCAAACCAGATGATAAGTATATCCCATTTATCCGCTTGAAGTTCGGCATTGATGTCATGGATGAGCTTCTATTACCGGAGACAATCTCATCAATGGAACCAAATCTGCGAACTTATGACATTGGTAAGGAGGCACTAAATACATCGTCACATGGGTTGCTTACCGATTGGTAGAGTTAGTATGGGAGAGTTTGTATATGCTTAACAAACCTCTAATCTTTTGTAACAAATAATACTACCAAATGACCAACATTTTTATAACCTAGATCATGGTCCTATGGGAGTATTAATATATTTTTTGTAATGAACTAAATTACTTCAAAATACGAATGAAGTATACAAAAGAAGACAGTACTCTACCAAAATCTATCACAAAGGATTCATTGATCTGCCAGTACTCTACCAAAATCTAGCACAAAGGATTCATAGATCCGCCAGCACTCTACCAAAATCTACCATAAAGGATTTATAGATCAGCCAGTACTCTACCAAAATCTACTACAAAGGATTTATAGATCAGCCAGTACTCTACCAAAATCTACCACAAAGGATTTATAGATCCTCCAATACTCTACCAAAATCTACCACAAAGAATTCAAATATCCAACAGTACTCTTTTATATACCATATACTAGATAACCAATTACAGGTGTAGAAGTAACTGATACTGAAAATTTATAGTGAACCCATTTATAGTAGATTTAGGTATACCTAAGATACAACAAATATGACGAGTTCAAGATTGGAAGTCCGCTCTACATGTCTGGGCATTATGTCCCACACCTTTACATCTTGAACTCTCGTTACTTTCCTTGGTCGTTTTGTCTCCAAAGAGCACTCGAACCAACCTTTCATTCTTGAGTTCTTTGGCCTACTAGGTTGGTTACGTACGACTGGCAGTTTACAAACTTTAGTAATGACTTCTACAGGTATTGGAAGTACTGTATTTCTCAGCATAACACATTTGTCGTACGCGTGGTACAGGTAACTCGTATAATAGTATGGATTTATAAGGTCAATCTTCGAACGCTGTCATGCTTCTATTTTATCCACGTCAAACCGTTTGCAAGAACATATTTTCTTTATGAGATTGACTATATGTGAAGACACTGAGCATATGACAACAACTTAATGCCCATCTAAGTCTTGAACATGGTACTGCGTTGCTTCCGGAAGCCTGTTTTGCATGGACAGAAAACCGTAACCTTCAATTACGTAGTTTTCCAAGCTCTACCAAACTCTACTAACTTTACCAAACTCTACATAACTCTACTAACTCTACGAAACGATACCAAACTCAACTACCTCTACCAAACTCCACTAACTCTGCCAAAGTCCACCAAGCTCTACCAAACTATACCTTTAGGAGTTTCTCGATTGCATGAGTGAGAATGGTCGTCGTCGCCTCTGCCTTTGCCCTCCTCTTCGTGAACCCCTTGTTAACATTTCCCTAATGGCATCTACAAGCTGCACAATAGGGAAAGTTCTTGCTTCACCTAACATATGATTGATAGATTCCGCGATGTTTGAAGCGGTGAAGTTGTATATGTTTCCATGGAAATTCACACGAGTCCACAAACGAACATCTGCCTTTACCAAATACTGATATAGCCTTTTATCAAGTCTCTCTATTTGGCTGAATATGGCATTAAACTCGTCAAGCCTATATGTAGTTGCAGCTTTCTTAAAAAACTTAAAGGCATTTCCTCCTCTGAAATGGGTTAAAAAAAGTTTATGTAGATGGTAAGTGCAAATACCTCGAGTGGCGAGTGGATACATTGTCTTTATTGCTTTGGATATTGATCTATGCCTATCTGAAATGATGGCCAATTCTTGATCATCAGGAATGACGTGGTTGAGTTGTCTAAAAAACCATTCCCACGATTCATCATTTTTGGTATCAACCACACCAAAAGCCATAGGAAAAATGTTGAAATTTCCATCTTGCATTGTGGATGTGAGAAGATTCCCTTTATATTTTCCTTGTAAAATTGTTCCATCCACAACAACAACCTTTCTCATATATGGAAATCCTCTGATGCTTGCATCAAATGCAAGGAATAGAAACTTAAACTTGTCATCTCTGTCTACTTCCAACTTGATAACTGTTCCCGGATTTGCTCGTCTAATCATATACAAATACGATGGAAGATCTTTAAAACTATTCTCTGCATTTCCTGTTACTATAGCTCGAGCTTCCTTTAAAGTACGATGTACCTTCCAATACTTCATCTGTACAAAATGTAAACAGAGCATCAGAGTTATAACTACTAAATTCTACCAATAGTCTCTACCACTATCACACAAACGATACATAGATCCACCATTACTCTACCAAAATCTACCACATATGATTCATAGATCCACCAATACTCTAACAAAATCTACCACATAATATATATATATATATATATATATATCCACCAATACTCCAGCAAAGCTCTACCAAAGTTTACCAAACTCTACCATAGATCCATCAAAACTCTACCAAAATCTACCATAATCTGCCAAGAAGGAATTGGACCTTCAAACCGAAACGTTTGTTCAATGATTCAGCAACATGACAAGGAAGAATAGATGGACCAACACCACCAACAAAATCCAAGTATAAACGACCAAGAATATTGGGAGTTGCTTGACGTGCCCGAGAGGACCTTTCTGTAACAGAGCAAGTGTGTTCTCCACATTATATGCGGATATAGAAACATGGATTCTCAACATCATGGCGTGAAGCACAAACTCTCCAAGCGCAATTTTGTACCCAGCATTTCACAACCAATAACATCCTCGATGAAGAGACGACATCGAAGTCAAACATATATAAAACAGAATATGTCTTCAACCTTGACTCAAGATCGGCTTTTGTGGGATAAATTTGTCCAACAGCTAATTGAAGTGACCTCATTTCAATGTCTAAATACTCATCATCAAATGTCGAGCCTCTCTTCTTTGGAGGAAGATTTTTCCTATCTTCTTCTTTACACTTCCTTTGAACACCTATGAAGTCTTCATCACCAGGGCTTGCACCATCTACATCCTCACAGTAGTCGAATCTCATTTCCACTTCCGCATCTTCTCCCTCATAGTCAACGTGTTCTGCATATTCTTCGTCTTCGTTTTTGACAGTCTGCCTAACTCTACCAGACGTTAAAGGTTGTCAACCAAACGTAGAATCAAAGTTATCAAAAGAAGGCTCGCATTTAGGCTGAAATTTATTACTTTCTTCCACAGCTACATGAGATATCCTTGACATCTCAACACAAAGTCGAATTGCCTCTTTCCGAAATTGTTGCAAATACCCATGCAATTGCCTCTCATTGGTCACAAAGATATGAGGTGTATCTTGTAGTAGTCCATGCATGAGTTCATTTGATATGCAGCTCAGTTTTAACTTAAAGATCTGTTGATTTAGATCGAAGTCTTCATGCACCATCCTCATAAACTCATCATAATGTACATCTTCACGCACTTGCATAACCTTACAACCAAGAGAAGTATCTACCAAAAATAACCATGATTTTGGTCAAATCTCCAATTCCCACAAACTAAGATGATTTGATCCATAGATCCAAAAACAAGAAAACATGGTCAAAAGATAGGTAAGGAGCTCAAGCAACAATGGTGATTTGTGGTGTTTGGCCGTCTGCATGAGCGAGAAAGAAGGTAGGTGATGTAATAATTGAGAGCTAAAATTGTCATTCTACAAACTAGGTTAAATGAGCTACATTAACATGACAAATATAACTCTACCAAACTCTGCTACACATTGGTTGAACTACACCAAGCTCTAGCATAAAAATTTTCCAAAATCTACTATAGCATGGTAAAGTTTGGTGTAGCTTACGCTGACGTGGCAAAAATAACTCTACCAAACTCTGCTACACAATAGACGAACTACACCAAGCTCTACCACATAAGTCTACCAAACTCTACTACACTAGCGTTACTAACTCAACCAAAATCTACTACAAATGGTCCAACGTCTACCAAAATCTACTATAGCATGGTAGAGTTTGGTGTAGCTTACGCTGACGTGACACAATTCATTAATGGCATTTCGTAATTATGTTTTTTGTTTACACATCTAACAAGGGCAAAATAGTATTATATGATTTTATGAGAGTATTTGAGTAATTGTGAATTAATACGAACTATTTAAGTCATTTCACGCTTATTATAAAGTATTCTAGTAAATCACCATTTTTTTAATATTATTCGTAAGGAGCTCGTGAATATTAAAGTATGTTATAAGGCATTTTTAAAGTTCACTGTAAGCGTCAAGCGAATGGTTTTTAATTTGTCCTAAACTAGTGGTAAGTTTGGTTCGGTTTTTGTAGATCTTACCAAACACCTAAAATTTTATGATGCTTTACTTGGAAGACTCCATTACTAAAAGAGACAAACTCGAATATAATTATTTAGGCAAACAAATTATCACAGTTAATTTACTAATAAAAACCTTGTTCAAAAACTTGTTTGCGTAGCCGATTAATTTTTTGTATAGGCGCTAGACGGTGACCAACCGAGTCGATTAATACCTATACGGTTATTAAAATCATCTATTCCATTAATCTCCACATAATCTGAATAATCTCCGCCTAATCTGATTTATATCCGATTAATTCCGTCTAATATAGTTAATATTATATATTTTTAAAACTATTAAATGTTTAAATAAAATAAAAGAAATTTTAATTTTAGACATTACTTTTATATAAGTTGAATATTATTTTGATGTTAATTACAACTAGCAAACTGTCTATAATGATCTATGTTCTAATACACGACACATTAGAACGCTTAATCGACCTTAAACTAGCATAACATGAGTCATACACAGTCATTTAACATTAACTTAACATTATTTGAATGTGTATAAAATATATAATATATAAGACTAAACATATATAAATGTCTTAAAACTAGTTCCCGAATACTCCTTGATTTATAACCGATTTCTTAATAACTCGTTAAGCAGTACCCGAACGAACGCGTAGCACGTAGCGAAATTTTGAGCAGAGATTAAAACGTTGTACTTTAATAAAAACAGATCAAATCAGAAAAATGCATGTTAAATTTTTAAATTTAAGTGAAATTTTTACGTCAATATATGTGGACTAAAATATCTAATATACGATATTGAAAGTAAAAAAACCATGGCCCGACTTTAATTGTTTCGAGAAGGCAGGAAAGGTAAACGAAAGGAATATTCATTAACAATGTGCGTCGCTCAATTGAATAAATAATTAAACCGGTGGGAAACAATTAGAATAAACGTATCAATCCTTATTAAACCAACCAGCCATCGCATCTTTCATTGTTTCATTTTTCACCTCAAAAGTCAAATAAACCAAAATCACAGACTCTTCACACTTTTCTTCAGATTCTCTCTGTATTTCCTTGTTCTCCAAGCCAGATCTCTCTTCCATATATCTCTCTCTCGATCTCTCTACAGGCATCCGCGATCCTCGCTCTTTTAGTCTTTTGAATCATTTGTTTCCAATTTTCCACTTGTGATGGCGACGGCGATGATAGAGCAAAGGCCCAAGACGAAGATCGTCTGTACTCTGGGTCCTGCTTCCAGATCCGTTCCCATGGTCGAGAAGCTCCTCAGGGCTGGTATGAACGTCGCTCGTTTTAATTTCTCCCATGGATCTCATGAGTATCACCAAGAGACTCTCGATAATCTTCGTCAAGCTATGCTCAACACTGGGATTCTCTGCGCTGTTATGCTCGATACCAAGGTTCGATTTACATTCTTACTTGTTTTATAGATTCTGTGTTTGTGTTGCTAATCTATGCGTTTTCTTATCTCTGTTTCTGATGCAAGTTTCATCTTGATCTGGAATTCTAGGGTTTGTAGATTCTATTTCGCGTTTTTCTCGATTTTTGATTGGCTTATTTCACTTTATGATCTGCAACACTGATGTGTCTTATGTGTATAAATATTATTTATTTTGCCTTTGTGTAAAATGTTTTTTTCATGCCGCTTTTTTACACTCATATATCTTTGGTAAATTGTTCTGTATTTGTCTGTTTATGCCTATTTCATTTGAGAGTCTGTTTTCATTACAACTCTTTTGATGAACTCTTTACTCACTTCACTCTCAGGGACTTTACCTTCTGTGAATTGGGAAACAATTCTTTTGTGTTGAATCAATGAATCTAGATCTGTGAGACGCTGGTTCGTGTAGTTATTAGACAAAATTAGTTGAGAAGAGAGTTTGAGCTTGTTCTGGACACCAAATGAAGAAATTGATGTTGTTAGCATTTTGATCTCTAAAACTGGTGACGAAAATTTTAGTAAGCCCTTAAACTTGATAAAAAGTATGCTCTCTTTTATGTGATTTTGGTGATATTGCTAGAGAAGTTAATTTACGTAATGTGGAATTCAACTTACACTGGTTAAATATGTTTTTCCCGCTTAACCAGTTTCATGCATATGTATATGTCACACCTGCCATAACTTCAAGTATGTTTATAGTTTTCGAGTTAGAAGAAAATAGTGTTGATAGACAGTGTTCTTGAATTGTTCCCTCTTGTCTATGATTGTGATTCTTTTCTGGTCAGAGAATGTCATTAGTCTGTGAAGTAAAAGTTATTGCCAAATTTGAATTGTTCTTTCAATGAAGATTTCTACTGTCAGTTTCGGTCTCGTTATGTAAGCGTCTAACTTGTGGCAGATATTTTTGGTTTTTCGATTATATGCTAAGTGGAGGGTTTCGTATTTTCTCATTTAAAGGGTCCAGAAATCCGAACCGGGTTCTTGAAAGATGGGAAACCTATTCAGCTGAAACAAGGCCAAGAGATCACCATTTCGACTGATTATGATTTGAAGGGTGACGAGAACACAATTTGCATGAGCTACAAAAAGTTGGCTGTAGATGTGAACCCAGGGATGGTCATACTCTGTGCTGATGGTACCATCTCGTTACTAGTCCTCTCTTGTGACAAAGAGAAGGGTACAGTCCGTTGTCGTTGTGAGAATACCGCAATGCTCGGGGAGAGAAAAAACGTCAATCTCCCAGGTGTTGTTGTGGATCTCCCAACTCTAACTGAGAAAGACAAAGAAGACATCATGCAGTGGGGAGTCCCAAATCAAATAGACATGATCGCTCTGTCTTTTGTGAGAAAAGGTTCAGACTTGGTCCAAGTCCGCAAGCTACTGGGAAAGCACGCAAAAAACATTCTTCTCATGTCGAAGGTATGTTAGATCAAAGATCTCTTTCCAACTAAAGCTACAGGATCAAATCTTTAGGTTGTAATAGTTTTGTTTTGATGTATCAGGTTGAGAACCAGGAAGGTGTGGCGAATTTTGATGACATTTTGGTCAACTCGGACGCGTTTATGATTGCCAGAGGTGATCTGGGCATGGAAATTCCGATCGAGAAGATATTCCTAGCTCAGAAAGTAATGATCTACAAGTGCAACATCCAAGGAAAACCCGTGGTGACAGCAACTCAGATGCTCGAGTCCATGATCAAATCTCCTCGACCCACTAGAGCTGAAGCCACGGATGTAGCAAACGCAGTCCTCGATGGTACAGATTGTGTCATGCTCAGTGGTGAAACCGCAGCTGGAGCATACCCTGAGCTGGCTGTGCGTACAATGGCTAAGATATGCGTGGAAGCCGAAAGCACACTGGACTATGGAGATGTTTTCAAGAGGATCATGCAGTACTCTCCAGTTCCAATGAGCCCGCTCGAGTCACTTGCGTCCTCGGCAGTCAGAACCGCTAACTCAGCTAGAGCCACTCTCATCATGGTCCTAACCAGAGGAGGAAGCACAGCAAGACTTGTGGCTAAGTACAGGCCGGGAATGCCTATTTTATCAGTGGTTGTTCCGGAGATCAAAACCGACTTTTTCGACTGGTCTTGCAGCGACGAGTCACCTGCAAGGCACAGTCTTATCTTCCGTGGGCTGATTCCAGTGCTTTACGCAGGATCCGCAAGAGCTTCGCACGATGAATCAACAGAAGAAGCTATTGAGTTTGCGACTCAGTATGGAAAAGAGAAAGAGCTGTGTAAGACTGGAGACTCCGTTGTTGCCCTACTCCGTGTCGGTAATGCTTCGGTTATCAAGATCCTGACCGTGAAGTGATGATTCCGATCGAAAAACCCGTTTTTGGCGTTTGGCGTTTGGGGAACGCCAGTGTAAGCGTTTTGCTATGAAATTATTGAACTTGTGATTAAAATCTTGAGATAGAAACTCAAGTTATTTTTCTTGCTAATTACTGCTGCTGTGACCGGTGAATCCACTTAACGGTACCTTTTTGGATACTTGGTCGTATGGAAACTATTGGATCGTACACGTATCAATTATCATTATTTACTTTTTCTTTATAAGTGCTCAACATATATACGCCATATACAATGGTGAATATATATTTATATTTCATGTCCTAATTCTTGAAAAAGACAGCTGTTCAGATGAGACAGCTCATAAATTATTGTCCATACAAAAAACATTCCGACACAGAGTTAATCATCATCTCAGTTTTTGTTAAATTTTCATCATTATTTGGGCTTCAATTAAAAATAATAAATGGATATTCACATTTCTGTACCAACAAATATTCAATCATCGTCACCCATTCCATACGTATATCATGCCAACAAAGATTTAATCATTCTCTCTATTTTGTTAAAACTTTCCATCATTTACTTTGAACCTCACTTGACATAAATTTCACCTTTTTTAAGACCCAATTTTAAAGAAGAGAAACATTAGAAACACACAAACAGAACTGGGCGATATCTGTACAATAACAATGAAAGAAAATTGAAACAAGTAATACCCCCCTGGATTCTTTGTTTCGACAGTCTGAGTAGAACATTTTACCATTTTTATGTACACAAAAGTAGAGAATGAAACGCACAGAAAAACAAACTCAAAAGGGCTAGAAACTGAGACAATTACGTGAATAACAGTATAAGGTGAAGAACAAAAACAGTGAGAAAACCAAGATTTTTAGTTTTTGGATGTTTTTTTGTTCTCTGGTGCTTTATCAGCGAGTAGAAATTGTTCTAACCAGATTGAGATCCAGAGGATGATGACGATGAAGAAGACGAGAATAATCCACTGAACGGCCATGGAAACGAAAACCTTCTTCCATTCCCACTCCTCGAATCATCCTCTCTTCCTCTTTCAGCATTTCCAACATTCTCAACAATGTTTCTGTTATTGATTCTCTGAACAGTTCTTACTCTAGGCGGTCTCTCAGTATCAATCTTTGTCTCATCATCATCAGGACTGGATGGAAGCTCGAATCGACACACAGGACAAGAGCTATGAAGCTCAAGCCACGGGACAATACAGCGGATATGAAACTTATGCTTACACGGCATCTCTTTAGCTTCTGTTCCTTTCTCAAAATCATCTAAACACACTGAACACTGCAATGGCTCCATTATCTTAACCGTTGGTAAAGCTTCGACAGCTTCTTTGCGAGCAGGTGGAGTCCCTTGCCTATTAGGATCATTCTCAGCCAAATGCTGAAGCAAAAGATCTAATCCAGGTCCAATGAAGTAATCTCCAAGTGACGTCAATGAAGAATGATTCTGAGTTTGATCTGAAGATCCCTGAACAACGAGAGCTTGATCAAACGGATTGACCATTATAACTCTATTGTTGTTACTACTATCCCTCTCTCGATTGTCCCAATTGTTATCAGAGCTTTCATACTCAGAAGCAATCCCTGCACGTATCCCTTGAAGCAACTGCAATATATTCCCCGAGCTTCTTCTTCTTCTCCTTAAGATAGATTCAAACTCTCTATCCAAATCAATCTCTCCCCCATGTCGCCTAGCTCGATGATGGCGATACACATTACTATTGTTATCATCATTTCCATCATCAGAAGCAACAATACTATTCAATCCATCATCATTGTCTTCACCAAAGTCTGATCTCCTAAACCTTCTTCTCCGAGGACTGCTCATCATTCCAAGCAAGATTGGAGCCCATAGAGATAATGCACGGTCTGTACCGAAATCAGTTTCAGGGTCTTGAACATTTCCTCTGCCAGTACCGCCATTGTTGCTCATTTCTTCGATGAATCCACTTTGGCAATAAGGACACTTGATCTCAAATTCCATTATTGGGTTCACCATTTGTGAACACATGTGACACCAATACCTAGATGCCATTGCTTCATCCATGTCTCTCCTCCTTCACCCTTCAAAACCTACAGATTCTGCAAACAAAACAACACACAATGAAACCCTAAAGATATGTTATCTCTCCTAAAATCTTCGACTTCGGTTTTAAATGCAAATCTAAGACAACAGAATCGTATCCCTGAAAGTTTACAACTTTTCCACTAGTACCGATCTCAAATACGAAATTTCGTCATCAATTTCCCAGAAATGAATTGTTATGACCAATCAATTTCAGACAAGAACATCTTTGAGAAAGGCAGAGAAAAAGCCAAGCTTCTTAAGCAAATTGGGATAAAATCCAAAACCCACAAAGAATTTTTTATTAAAAAAAAATATAAAAAGAAGAACCCAGAATCTTGTAAAAGATCAAAGAGGGAAAACAAACCCCTTGTAAAAGTAAACAAATATCTTGCTTTCTTTCCTCTTTTGTCATATTTTGTTCTCAAACATGAAAAGAAACAGAATATATGAAAGAAAAACCCAGAGATTGTTATACCCACAACACAAAAATCATACCTTTAAATGTGCCTACTTTTATCGAAAATTCTAATATGTTGTTCCTTGTTTCAATTCCTCCAGAGAAAGAAAAGCTCAATATTTTGTTTGTTTGTTGCAGTTGTGAAAGGTTTAAGAAATGGGGGAAAAGAAAAAAAGAGGAAATGAGGAAGAAAGAGTGGAAGGAAACAAAATAACGCAACCACGTCCTGTTCTTACCCCAACACACCTCCTTTCGTTACTTTATGTTTATGTCCTTTTCTTTATTACCATTTAATTAGCTTTCATATTTAATCAATAATTAAGTTTCTAAAGACTTTTTGTAATTTTAGTCTCTACTTCTTTCCAATTCTTTGTGGGTTTATTACTAAATTATCAGTAGCTCATTCAACGCCTCGAGTCTGTGATTAATTGATTCTCCATACGATTTGTTTTGTTATTATATTTATGATAACTACTTGTATTGAAAGGAATCTATCTAATATTGTAAAATGAATGTAAATATATGATGTAGACGTTTTAGATTACTACTGAAATTTATATCTTCCTACGCGTCAACTCTTATTTTCAGATTGGGTCCCGTCTACGCGTCTAGACCACCTCCAATGGAGTATGTAGAAGGCTTTTTAGTAGAGTTCATAGATATTAATTTATTATAATTAAATCAAATAACAGTTGTTTAGTATAGAACCGGTTCTTATTATGGAGATTTAAGAAATGATAAGAACCCTAACGTGTCAGTATCTTATTGGACAAAGGATAATTTTTTTTTTTTCTGCTTCTCAATCCATTTTCAATCTCGATCGATATCTGGGTTTTGAAACTCGGAATCGACGTCTGGTTAATGCCTGGAAATCATGGGGAGATTTCGATTGATGAACACAACGGAGTCGATAACGTTGATAAAAAAGAAGACGGTGACGACGAGGAAGAAAAAGAAGCAGAAGGATGTGTTGATTGCTGAGGATTTTGAGAACGAAAATGAACATTTAGAAACCCAAATCACCGTGTCAATGTTGTTCTCCTCATTCTACTTCTTCATGTTCTGGGTCGTGTAAAAGAGGATGCTTTCTTGTGATTAAGAATGAGGATGAGGATTCTTCTTTTTCTCCAACTTCTGACCCTAACGATGAATGCTTCACGCATGAGATGTTGAGAGTTATGTTAGAGACCAATGATTTCTCCTGTAATGACTGCAATCCACATCGGTGATGATTTGTAAGTTTTATAATTCGGGTTTGGGTTGATTCTAAGTATATGTTTTTTGGAAAATCGATTTGGTTATGTAAACCTCCGAAGAGTCTAAGTATATGATCTAGTTTTTAGAAAATAATTGATAGATTGGACTACGGTTTGGAAATTCTAAATTGTTGCATTCGTTCCGGAGGTTGAACATTTGAACTTGTTTAGTTTAGGTATGGAATCCAAAATCGATTGTTGACATTGATGTCACTGTTACTGTTGTACAAAGCATTGATAGGAGTCTGTCTATAGAAGCTAGTTTGATTATTAGGGTTGGTCTTATCTTGACTCAAACTTGCATTTGTATTGCTATACCTTAGTTATTCTCAAGTCATTATTGTAGCTGTTTTTAGGTTGTCACCTTCTCTTTGTTCTCGAGTCATTGGTGAAGGTGTTCTTAGGTTATCTTCTTGTCGCTAAAAACTTACAGAGTTGCTACTTGACTTTGGCTGTTCCTTGTTTCAATTTGTATAGCTATACGCTATTTTCATTTCCTCAAGTTAACGCGGAAACTTTCGTTTGGTTGATTCTATGTTAGTTCTGTTTGATTCTATGCTAGTTCTGAGCACCTGAGATTTGTGATGCTCCTATTTAAGTTAAAGTGTAGTACTATGCTGCCATAAATAATAGTGAGAATTATGGATATATAGGTGAGTCAATTATATGAATATTATAAGTTTTGCTTTAAGTCTCTTGGTTTATGGAGTCAGTACTTGCTATGCAACACTATCTGCTGTGAATGGCTTATGTTTGAACTTTCATTCTATTTTGTAATTTACTTTGCTTCAGCTTAAGTCTAATGACTTTGTTGCTTTGTGTAGAATGTGTAATGCATAATGCAGAATGCGTAATGCATAGATACTCCGGCATTAGACACATTGATCATCAATTATTGTGATCACATTGATCATCAATTATTGTGATCACATTGTTGTTTTGTTTGGATCATACATTTTTTTGTTATGTTTCATTTGCAGGTTAATCATTGTAACATCATCAATCTCTCTCAACTTCTAGAGTTAACAATACATACATCTACACGTATCAGATTGGTTGGAAGCACTAATGCTTTTACTTGAAAGTGCTCCAAAACTGAGAAAACTTGCCGTTGGATGTGTATGTATTCTTATCCTCTTCTTCTAGCTAGCTTTAATATCAGGAACTAATCATAAGCTGTGTTGTTGTTACTTCTTCAGCTTTATCCAGGAATATCTTTAGCGATTCGTTTGTCGTGAATAAGTCCGACCTTTTGTCTAGTTTAGCCAATAATGCTTTGGTATGTTTGCTGCTTCGTTCCATCAATAAATTGCAGACATATAGTTTTAGATTTTTCTTTTAATTAAAGCGCATTATGATTTTCAAGGTTCAATACTACCAGCAGGCCTAAACAATTATAACGATCCAGGGATTGATTCGGATGTTCCCATCTACAATATCCAATCTCACTGCAATCCAAACTCTACATGGCCACTCTCATTAGGAAAAATTCAAACGGTTTTTTTATGGTCTGATGCTTGATACTTGAGTGAAAGTCAGTTCTTGTCAATTATATACATTGCTTTTAACATTTTTAATCACATTTAGTTGTCATTTGCAGATTATAGAGATTATATACATTACAATTTAAAAATAAAATAAAAAATTTAAGAACCCTAAATGAGGTTCTACCATTGGAACCCAAAAAATTAAAAAACATTACAAGAGTTCTTATCATTATTTCTATTAAAAAAATGTTAAGAACCCGAGGTTCTAATGGTTGGATATGCTCTTACATTCTTTAATTTTTACAAAAAAAGGTTTTGTATTACAAACTAACTGAATATTTAGAAAGAACAAACAAAAAGTAAAAACCATTCTAGTTCTTTTTTTTATTGAAAAACAAAGAGAATTTAATTCTCAATTAATTGAATAAATTAGTTTATCTGTTAAATTAATCAGTGGTATAACTAACTAGATTTAAATTACATTTCACTTAAAAAAACTCGATGATCAAGAGTTTCTTGTCAGAAACAAATTGTTTGATCAAGTTAAATTTATCTAAACTTATGGATCAAGGATCTGGGTTCAGATTAAAGAAAAAAAACCAAAACATTTAACTGAACCGCAATGGACCAGACTTAGCCTATTTTGGCCCAAATGGCAAATTTGAGATGATGAATTATGGAAACAGAGTTCCTTCATTATGCAATGTTTCCATGTAAGACATGTGCGAATGTTTTCTTGAGTAAGAAAATGTATTTTTTGTGATTTTTGTATGACTTTGTTTGTAACTTTTATAAATTTCATGAAAAAGTTTTGTCCTTAGTTACAATATTCATAAGTCCCAAGAACATTGGAAGTTGTAAGCTTTTCGTTAATAATTTTACAGTTATCCTAAGACCTAATAACACTCTTCTCATCCATAATGCAACTCAGTAACACTTTTCCAAAATTTATAATTTTATATACATTAGGACAGTTTCTTAAGTGAGGACTGAGGAGGTATATCACCACTAATTATTTAAATCACATCTCAATATATATACTTTATTTTTCACAGCATTGGCTCATGTATCCTAAGCCTCTTCATTTAATTTTAGCCAACTTTAATCATAATATCACGTCAGGGACCGTTATTGAGAGCAGAAGAGAGTGTCGAGAGTTGAACATGTCAAGTCCATAGAACTGACGAATGAGAGGAGAAAATTTCTTGAGATTAAGGAAGGTTTCTAGAAGATCGGAGGATATGAAACCATCTAAACCTTCCATAGCGATCATCATATACGAGTCTTGGCACAAACATCAACAGATATATTTCCACCGTTTTATCAAAACCATTGTCGGGACAACATTGTGTTAGTATCAATCGAAGAAGATGAAGAATGAAGCGACCTTGTTTAGAAGATGGTGAATGCGAAAGACAGAGGCGAAGTTTTGAGTTTCTGAACTTGAGAAAAATAGTCACTCTCTCCACTTGATAGATCGAGAACAAAGATTCACTCAGAGTTAGACTCTGTCACTTAGATCGAAGAGTAACTAAGTCTCAAGACTCTTTAATGGCAGATAAAAACGAAAACAGGGAATAAGATGTATCTTTTAGTATTTGCTTCTTCTATATTCTCTATATGATCCTCTAAAGCTTCATGTTTACATATATGAAACTTCAGAGTCGGTGAATCAATTCACTTAACAAGGTTTAGCCGTTTGATTATATGGACACGTGTTTAATCTATGAATTAGTTTAGCTTAATTCTAATTTAAACATAATTCTAACTATCAAAATTAATCCTAATGATAAACAACATCCTACATTCCCCCACTTGTTTATCATAATGTGTTGATCACCGAGTTAATGATGTCGTTAAGACTTGAATCATTCTTAAAGAGTCTATGCAACAAAATGAATTGATCATTTATTATGTATCATTGTTCTACAGTTTTCTGCAACATTGACATTTTACAAACTATGAACATAAAAAAGTTAAGCATCAGTTATTCAGACTTCTTAATGCTTTTGTTTTTCCCTTTTCAACAAAACTAGAGCATACAAATCCAATTGATAACTCTCTGTTCCTTTACAATATTTCTCAAGTCTAATAGCATCTTCGATTTTGAACCTTGAACTGATACTTCTATTTAGAATAGTCACAAACAGTGGTAATCTTTAGATGTTATTGTCTAAGTGTTCGTCTCAGTCCCATACTTTTTGTTGTGTCCAGGACTTTATGTCCACACAATGCCTTTGTAAGAGGATCTGCTATGTTTTTCCCAGACCGAACATACTCAAGTGATAAGGTACTAGTCTCTATAAGACTCCTTATAACTTTATATCTCAGTCTTATATGCTTTTTCTTCCTATTGTACAACTTGTCGATGCAACTGATATAGTTGCTTGATAGTCGCACCTAATTGAGACTGATGGACATGGTTTTGAAAACATAGGAAGATGTGAGATAACACTTCTCAACCAATCCGCTTCTTGAGCAGCTAGTTCCATTGCAGTCAACTCAGATTCCATCGTGGATCGAGCTATACAAGATTGCTTAGTGAATACATATCCACTTGTGGAGTTGATCTCATCATTGTCACTAACCTACTTAGCATCACAAAATGATTCCAATACACACGAGGATCCATTAAAGTTCAGTTTCCAGTCTTTAGTTCCTATCAAATATCTCATCAATTTGTCCAAAGCTTTCCAGTGATCTTTACTAGGACTTTGTGTGTATCTACTCAGACGACTAACAGCATATGCTACATCAGGTCTTGTGCAATTCATCAGGTATATAATACTGCTTAGAATCTTTGCATACTTTGCTTGTTTCACACTATTTCCTTTGTTCTTACATAAATGAATAGAGGGATCATAAGGAGTTTTTACCTTTGGTTTGTCCTAATATTTGAACTTCTTAAGGACCTTTTTCTATATAGTGTGATTGTGACAGCGAGAATCCTTGGCTTGTCTTCGTCACTTTGATTCCGAGTATAACATCTACTTCCATTGTTTGGGTGCTTATTTAAGTCCGTACAGCGATTTCTTAAGCTTGCAAGCCTTGTTTTCTTGTCCTTCCAAATGAAACCTTCAGGTTGTTGTATATAGATTTTTTCAGTCAAATCTCCGTTTAAGAAAGTCGTTTTCACATCCATTTGATGAACAAACAACTTGTGGTATTAAACTATTCCAAGAAGCAGTCTAATTGATGTAATCTTTGTTACAGGTGCATATGTATCGAAGTAATCTACACCTTGTATTTATGTAAGCCCTTGTGCAATTAATCTTGCTTTGAACTTATCAATGGATCCATCAGCTTTGAATTTTTTCTTTAGGATCCTTTTACACTTCATTGCCTTGCATTCTTTAGGTAAATCGACGATTTCCCATGTATTATTTGATATGATAGATTCAAACTCATTACTAACTGTTTCTCTCTAAAATACTGCATCAACAGACTTCATTGCATCTGAGTATGATACTGGATCTTCTTCAATCAGAAAGGTAAAGACAAATTCTTCACTCAATTCATCATGCTCCACTATGAAGCTAGTAATAAACTCAGGTCCAAAATCAGTTGAAGTTCTGGCTCTTTTGCTTCTCCTAAGCTCTAAAACTTCACTATTTGTATCACATAATTCTTTGCGAGGAACTTTGTTGAGAACATAGCAAGCATATAATATTGCTTCCCCCCCCCCCAAAATGCATTAGGTAATCCAGAACTTATTAACATCGCATTCATCATGTTTTTCAAAGTTCGATTCTTCCTCTCTGCAATTCTGTTTTGCTGAGGAGTATAAGGAGCTGTTCTTTCATGTATGATACCTTCATTGATACAAAATGATTTGAAGCTACTACTCTCATATTCTTCTCCTCTATCTGATCTAATCCTTTTGATCTTCTTATTCATTTGTTTTTCAGAAGATATCTTTAAGTCAATCTCACCAATACCAGGAACCTTCAGTGGTCTTGCATCTCCTAAGTACACATTGTCACAAGCTGATTCATCCAATTACTTAAGAGATTCTTCAGGTTGCAGATGTGTTGAGTTGCACCTAAGTCTATGATCCATTCCACTTTATCAGTCATTGTGTTAGCTTTTGTTACCACATCAACTATGTTCTTTGCAAGATGAACTTTGTTTCTTGTTTTTCTTTCTGTGGAAGCTTACAATCCTGTCTCTTGTGTCCCAATTTATTGTAGTTCCAGCACCTTATCTTCTTTTGAAGCTCACATCTTTAACAGTAGAATGCTTGATTTTCTTCTTCTTTGATGTGAATTTCCTTTGCTCTTGTTTTCTGAACTTTCAAAAATATTAGTATCAGCATTCGAGAAAAATGATTTGAAACTGTTACCTAAAAAGGTTATGTTGGCATCTTCAATCATTATATCAGAGATGAGTTCATCTAAACTCATTTTCTTCTTATCGTGCTTTAACTTGGATTTGTAATCACCCCAAGAAGCTGTCAATTTTTCAATCAAAACAAGAGCTGCTAAGTGATCATCAATGGGCATTCATTAAGCTTGAATCTTGGAGATAACCACTTCGTAATCATGTAATTGATTGAGAATTAGAGTGTATTCTTTGATTGCGAACTAAGTCCACATAGAAGTAACATATTGCTTATTTCCTTCATCTTCAGAT
The DNA here is from genome assembly GCA_900406405.1 of Lepidium africanum. Taxonomy (NCBI): domain Eukaryota; kingdom Viridiplantae; phylum Streptophyta; class Magnoliopsida; order Brassicales; family Brassicaceae; genus Lepidium; species Lepidium africanum. The sequence continues at coordinate 50,067 of OVAX01000217.1, read as the reverse complement.
GCGTACTTCTTCTTGAGATTATTCCAGATTTCTTTAGCAAATCTAAAGCTAACATAAACATCAAAAATTTTTTCCGAGAGATGCTTCAATATATGGCCTTGACAAGTTCTATTGTGATCCTCCAGTGAACCTTCATGCTTCTTCTTGCTTGAGATGAGTCCTTCTGAGCCAGAAGATTTAGATTCAGCAAGAGGCGAAGATTCTTTAAAGACAACGTAATCAAGTCCCATTTCCTGAAAGAAGAAGAGCAGTTCTTGCGACCATCTTCCAGAAATTTTCTCTGGTGAGTGGAGCCAGTTTAGAAGTGATTTTTGACATCTTCTCTTGAATTTCTGAACAGTATTTTGCTCAAGATTGTTAGAATCAATCAAAGAAGATGAAGAATGAAGTGACCTTGTTTAGAAGATGGTGAATGTGAAAGACAGAGGTGAAGATTTGAGCTTCTGAACTTGAGCAAAATAGTCACTTTCTCCACTTGATAGATCTAGAACGAAGATTCACTCAGAGTTAGACTCTATCACTTAGATCGAAGAGGAACTAAGCTTCAAGACTCTTTAATGGCAGATTAAAACGAAAATAGAGAAAAAGATGTATCTTTTAGTATTTGCTTCTTCTATATTCTCTATATGATTCTCTAAAGCTTCATGTTTATATATATGAAACTTCAGAGTCGGTGAATCAATTCACTTAACAAGTTTTAGCCATTTGATTATATGGACACGTGTTTAACATCTATGAATTAGTTTAGCTTAATTCTATTATTAAACAGAATTCTAACTAATCAAAACTAATCCTAATGATAAGCAACATCCTACACATAGTTCATTGAAGTAAGTAATGACAATATTCTTAAGAGAACTCATCATGCAACAAAACAAATATTTGTATTAATGAACACTGCAATTAAAAGCAAAACTCTGACGAGGTACAGAAGGATTCTCTTCATCTCATTAATTACGTCCAACTTCAAAACCTTCCTCTTCTTTCATCAGACCATCAATTTAAAGCTCATGGAATTCACCATTCGAAGAGCTCAAGGGTTCCAATTTCAAAGATCCGAGACCAAAACCCTTTTCCTGAGGCAAGCTCAGGCTTTCTGCATGTTCAGACTCGACAAGCATTTAGAGAACTTATGAAGAGGTAAAAATTTCGGCATAGCATCTGCAGGATTTTTTCTTAAGTATTGTTACCTCGGTATCTTCAATCACTTCTCATATGTAGTTGAACTTTACTTTGATGTTCTTCGTTCTTTCATTACACATTCGATTCTTTGCTAAGTAGAGAGCACTCTGAGAATCACTGTAGATTTCAACCGGTTCTTGCTTGAAACCCATTTCCTCTATGATTCCTTTTAACCAAATTGCTTCTCTGTAACTCTCTGATAGAGCTATATATTCAGATATCGTAGTTGATAGAGCTACACCCTGTTGTAGTCTAGATCTCCAGCTGACTGTGCTTCCATCTACTATGAAAGCATAACCTGTAATTGACCTACATTTGTCCAAATCACTAGCGAAGTCTGCATCACAATAGCCTTTAACTTTGAAATCTGAATGCTACCTGAATGTTAAATTCAAATCTGCTGCATCAATCAAATATCTCATTATCCATTTAACCGCTGTCCAAAGTTCCTTTCCTTGATTTGCCATGTACATACTAACCATTCCCACTGCATATCCGAGGTCTGGACGAGAACCCACCATGGCGTACATAAGACTACCAACTGCACTAGCATAAGGTATATCTTTCATTTCTCTTGATCGTTCTTTTTCTTCTTCAGTAGATAGTTTCTTCAGCTTAAAATGAGAACCTAAAGGTGTTGAAACTGACCTGCTTTCACTCATTTCAAATACCTTTAATATTTGCTTACTGTAGGAACTATGAGATAGATTTAAAGTTGAATTTGTTCTATCTCTGAGTATGTCCATACCTAAAATCTTTCTAGTCTTCCCCAATCCTTCATCTCAAACTCTGTGCTCAAAGTTTTCTTTAGTTTGTTGATTTGATCTACATCAACAAAGGCAATTAACATGTCGTCAACATATAGAAGAAGATATATCATTTCCTTTAAGGTCTTCCCTTTAATGTAGACGCATGGATCATACCCACTCTTCTTGAAACCTTGTTTTAGAATGAATGTCACTACAAGAAAACAGGACATTTGCGATGGAAAATAGACTAGACAATTTGTCACAAATGTCAAATTGAGATGCTATCGCGAGGCAAGCCAATTCCTCACAATTCGTGAGTCGCAAACGGTTATTCGTCTCAATGGCGTCGCAAGCGCGTCGCAACATATGCCTCGCGAGAACGACGTAACGTTTGCAAGATACAAGCGATGTGTTTGCGAGTTCAACATCTAGATGAAGTTTGCGAGGCTTTTGCGACGTTCAACTTGCGATGCTTTCGCGACTCATAGTTTTGCGAGGCCATTGAGTGGTTGTTACGACGCCATTTTTGCGAGGCTTATGCGATGCCCCATTTGCGGGGCCATTGCGAGGCGCCTGTTCCGAGGCTGTTGCGATGCCTGTTTTGCGAGGCTAATGCGACGCGAAGCTTGCAAGGTTGTTGCGAGGCCATTGCGATGCAAGATAATATTTTATTTTAATTTTTAATTAATTGAAAAACTATTTATTAATTAATTTAAAAACAAAAATATTAATTAATTTAAAATCAAAATGAAAATCAAATATATTCATAAATAAAATTATTTTTCAAATATTCGGAAAAAAAACTACATTTGCGGTGATTGGTCCGCGTTCCTCGAGCCGGACTTGGTATCGTCCGCGTTCATCTCTACAAAGGCGTCAGGTAACTCTGGGTCCTTTTTGGCCAAAGTGGACCACATCCGATCATATGTCGTGATCTTCTTGGCTTTGGACGATATCAGGTTTTTCGCTTCAGCTAGCTCCTCGAACAGACGATCCACAATCTCTCTGAGATCAGAGGGAGTTCTGTATGACTGAGAAAATCCTTGAGGCAATATACACTGCTCAATCCTCGATCCCAGAGACCCGGTTCCGAACAATTTTCCCTTTTTACGGGGAGCGACCTGATAAAAAAATATATTAACATAATTATTATAAATTTAAACATAATATATATACAAAAGGAAGTTAAACAAGCTTTCGGACTTACAAAAACATATAATTAATGAAATAAAATTTATATGATGTATTAAAATAGTTTTAATATATTAAATTTAAAATACTTACAATTTTTCGGACTTTGGCTTTGAATGACGTTCGTCCCGAGCAATGCTTGTGTGGACCATCGCCATAAGGATCAGATAATCGAGCCTTTCGGCAGCTAATGCTCTTTTTCACCGACTTCGGATCTTCCCAATACCGAATTAGACATCTCCAGACCTCAGTATCGAACCACTGAGGCATTGCACGTTTCCATTTTTCTTCCATTTACTCTTCCAACGGCCTACTTGATCACACATGCATCTCATCAGCACAGCCTCAAACTCTTTGTGGACTCGCCCTGTAATGGCAGGCTCCCAGTTAAAGTGTTGCTACAAAAAATTTTTTTATTAATATGAATAACTAATAATAAATAAGGAAATACAACAAAAATATAGAAAACAAAACTTAATACAAACGATGTGAACCATCTATCGACAATGTGTCTCGGGGTCTATGAGAAATTACCATGCAGTTCTGTGAAATCCCGCTCGAAAATTTTTTTGATTGTGGTCGCAAATATCCCATCGTCATCAAACCTACAAATTTTAATAATAACAAAAATTTTAAAAATTTGGTACTAATAAATTTATAAATAATTTAATTAAAAAGTTAAAAAAATATACCACAAAGTTCATAGAGGACGATCTGGATGGAGATTAGGTAGATATTTATGAACAAAATCGTCTAGAAAGTGGTCGATACTAACAAACGGGTCAGACTCAGACGAGTTGGGCGCAGACAGGCCTGGCGCAGATGGGCCAGGCACAGATGGGCCGGGCGCAGATGGGCCAGACGCAGTCTCTAGAACCGGAGTGTAGCCCTCCAGATTGCTGAAAAAACCCCCAGGAGTCGACGCAACAGATCTCGATCCATGAGACTAATCCGGAGCACGAGTCTCAAGAGGCGTCGGAGGGTGAGATTCATCAAACCAAGAAAGATAACAAGTATAATAATTACTAACTCCAGACATCTAAATTTATTAAAATATTTCAATTATAAAACAATCTTTTATAAATCAAATTAATCAATTTAAAATTTTACAATACTATAAAAAATGTATATTAATAATATAAAAACTATATGATTTATTTAGTAATCATAAAAAAAACTTTCCAAATTACAAAATTTGTTTTAAACAATTTTAAAAATTAACAAAATTCAATTTACAATATAGAAAAATATTTTTAAATTAAAATTTATACTTTTATTTTCATTAAATCCTATAAATTAATTAAAAATCATTTTAAATAAGTAAAAATCAGTTCCTAAAAACGTTTTTATGTTATTTAACTGTTTAAAAATTTTGTAAAATTTCAAAAATTTTAATCAAAATTCTAGAAATTTTTGAAAGTGTTGTGTAAACATTTTGTAAATCTAAGATCAAAAATCTAAATACCAAATCTATGAATTAAACAAATTCAAACCTAGATCTACATTCCAATCCAAAAAATTAAGAAACCTAAGAACTAGATCCATAAATTGAGAAGCAAATCGACTTACATTGGGAGGAGAAGCTCTCTGGTGGCGTTGCAAGGCGGAGGTAGGCGGTGGTTCCAGCGGCGAACGGTGGTGGCCTACAATGGTGGTTCTAGTCACACATGAGATTAAAGAGAGGAGAGTAAAAGTAGAAGAAAACAAAAACTTTGGAGAAAGCTTACTTGAAATCGGCAGTGGAGAGAGGCGGAATGCGGCGTTGAGAAGATGAATCCGACGGTCAGTTGAAGGAGGAGAAGAAGAAAAAAGATGGAGGAGAAGCTTTGAGAGACGAAGGTGAAGAATCGCAATGTTGAGGAAGAGAGAAATTTTTTTTTTCGTGATGTTGAGGAAGAAATGAGGCGGCCATTTCTTTGTTTTACTTATAAAGGATTTGCGATGGCATTACGATGCGTTCGAGAAAAGTAGGGTTTAGTATTGGTGACGGAATTGCGAGGAATCTGGACATTTCCTCGCAATGGCCTCGCAAACTTGCGACATCTATGCGAGGAAATGTCCAGATTCCTCGCAATTCCGTCGAAGAATTATAAAAAATACCGAGAATGTCGAGAACATAGATCAATTGTCGGGAATACTTGTATAAGATGTTTGGGGATGTTTTCAGAGAATCCGAACAAGTGAATCTAATTGGATGATTGATCGATGTTGGAATTTTGGTGTATTGGAAATGCACTTATCTAAGGTCATACACATACTCTAGACTGTTTCATGTTTGTGATAAGTTATCGGGATTCTCGATATTTCTCAAACTGTACGACGGAATTGCGAGGAATCTGGACATTTCCTCGCAATGGCCTCGCAAACTTGCAACATCTGTGCGAGAAAATATCCAAATTCCTCGTAATTCCGTCGCATAATGATCAAAAGTACTGAGAATCCAGAGAACATATATCAATTGTCGGGAATACTTTTATAAGATGTTTAGGGATGTATTCAAAGAATCCGAACAAGTGAATCTAATTGGATGATTGATCGATGTTGGAATTTTGGTGTATTGGAAATGCACTTATCTAAGGTCGTACACATACTCTAGACCGTTTCGTGTTTGTGATAAGTTATCGGGATTCTCAGTATATTTTAAACTCTGCGACGGAATTGCAAGGAAACTGGACATTTCCTCGCAATGGCCTCGCAAACTTACGACGTCTGTGTGAGGCAATATCCAGTTTCCTTGCAATTCTGTTGCAAGGCCTTTTATATTTAAAAAAAAAAACAAATTGCACATTAGATACATAGAAATACATAAAAAACCTTAGTCGGATTCATTTCCACAATCTGCATCTTCAATGTTCTCTTCTTCATCGGTGTCTTCCAATTCATCAGAGTCTGCATTTTATTGGCTAGAACCAACCTGGACAATGTCTTAAACTTCTTGGTGTGCATGTATAATGTCTTCAGTGAACTCGATAGCTATAGCGACTTCCGTTGATCTTTCTTGTTGCATGGCCACATCGTCTACTTCCCCAACTATACGACCTCTTAGATTTACTTTTATCACAGATAGTCACGTCTCACGCCGTTGCTTTATACGAGGATAAAGAATAAAACACACTTGTTCTGCTTGATATGATAGAATAAAAGGGTTAAACTTCGAATATGTTTGGTTTACATTTACATCAGTTACCCCCAACTGATTAGTACAAACGCCTAGACCGACAGTTGTATTGTACCATTGACATTGGAATAAAATGCATCTCAACCCAACAATACCAGGATATGTGACCTCTATAATTTTGTTCAAAATACCATAGAAAGTCTTTTCACTTGGCACGTGGATTCCATAGTTTGCGTTGGCTCTATTGGAGCCATGCTCGTACGTATGGAAGGTGTACCCACGAGTAAAATACATTGGGACTGTTACGATGCTTCCAATTGGTTCATTAATAATCTCATGCAACCATAATGGCAAAGGTTTGCCAACACATCCATTCTTCACCTACAAATTACGTATATGTTTAAACATTATATATATGTTATAAATTCATTTTGAAAACAATACATAGTTAATATTTTATCTTACATACATAGTATCTTAACCATCCAGCAAAATCACATTCTTTGTACATGTCATATATGTTTCCACTAAATTAGGGAAAGCTTCATGTATCTGTCTGTCAAATTCACTGCAAATTAGGTAATACTAAAATTGGTCGATAAAAATATATGGTTCTAAATAAACATATATATATATATATATATCTCATATGGCATTAAATCTGCACAATTTTGTAATATATAATTGTAAGCTGCACGACAATATGTATGGTTTTCCCAATACTCTTCCTTTAATTTTCCAATAAGTCTTCCAACCTGAGTGAAGATATCTGGAGTGGCAATGGTATATGATAGTGCCACCTCTCCATCGTCATATCGTCTTACTTGAGTTCTTTTGGTTTTGACGGTTGGACTAAAGTAATATGTGAAATGAGAAGTTTCCTCCGTCAAACTTCCTGCAACAATCGATCATTCTACTTTTGCTCGATTTTTTACCTTTCTTTTTAGATGTCCCATGAATTGCTCAAACGGGTACATCCATCGAAATTGAACGGGTCCACCCATAGCTGCTTCATGTGGTATGTGGATTGGAAGCTGTTCCATCATGTCAAAAATGAAGGTGGGAAAATTTTTTCCAAGTTACAGAGCAACATTGGGATATTGGTTTGTAACTGAGCTCAGCCATCCTCTGTTAGTGTTCGTGTACATAAATCTCTAAAAAATGCTCCAATCCCTACAAAGTTGATATTTAGTATATAATTAAACCCATTTTATAATTAATTAAATGGGAAAATATAAACTATATAAAAATTTACTTGCAATTGATTCATGGACAGTTGTAAGTAAAAGCTCAAGAAATGCAAAGGGAAGTAGTCACTGCATGAATACATGACAATCATGACTCTTCACCAGAGATTTTTTTCCCTTGCTCTATACATATTGAGAATTTAGACACGTAACCATCGGGAAACTTAACATCTGAAGAAATCCAATTAAACAATGTCTGTTTACCTTCTCTCGACAACCAAAATATTGGAATCAGTTGTTTGAAATATGCAATTCGGGCCTTGCACATATTTCGTCTAAGTCCAACTTTGCTTTCAAATTGTCTTTACTCTTTCCCTGCACATTTAAAATCGTGTTCATGGTGTTATCAAAAAAATTCTTAACGATGTGCATCGGATCAAGATTGTGTCGTAGTAAGAGATCTTTCTAATATGGAAGTTCCCAAAATATACTCTTTTTGTGCCAATTGTGAGAATCAGTATATCCGTCAGCATGTTTGCTGAAGTGTGCCAATTGCCCCATGTTTACATGTTTCCTGAGCACCATAATGATAAATCTACTCCAACACATCACTACCCGACATGTATGCTGGGGGAGGGATACGAACAATCTTGTTCTTCTTGAATAATTTTTTGTTCCTTTGGTAGGGATGATGCATGGAGAGAAACCGATAATGACAATCAAACTAACACGATTTCTTACCATGCTTTAATTGAAATGCATCAGACCATCTCGTACAATATGGACAAGATAACCTTCCATGTGTCATTCATCCTGATAACATTCCATATGCCGGGAAGTCGCTAATCGTCCACAATAAAACTGCATGCATCTTGAAATTTTGTTGCTGCGAGTAATCGAATGTGCGAACACCTCCATACCATAACTGTTTCAGCTCGTGAATCAAAGGTTGCAAGAACACATCGAGAGAACGCTTTGGATGACTAGGACCTGGCACTAGAATAATCATAAACAAAAATTCATTTTGCATACACATATCCGGTGGAAGATTGTATGGCGTCAATATGACAGGCCATAGAGAATATTGTATCTCAAACAAACCAAATGGGCTAAATCCATCTCTACATAAACCAAGATAAACATTCCTAGACGTTTTAGCAAAGTTAGAATGTACCGTCTGAAAATGTTTCCAAGCTTTTGCATCTGATTGATGTGTAACCTCGCCATCATTTACAGTATATCCTGCATACTATCTCATTAACGATGATGTCTTCTCTGATTAGTATAATCGTTTCATTCTATCAGTGATTGACAAGTACCACATACGTTTGTATTGGACACATATCCTTTCACTTGTTGCTCGGTATCTCGGCTTCCCACATAATTGACATTCCTGCAACTTATCATCCTCTTTCCAGAAAATCATGCAATTGTCAATGCAAACATCAATCATTTCTGATGGTAATCCAAGATCCGCAACTAACTTCTGCATTTCATAATAACTCCCAACAAAATTATTATCGTCTGGCAAGTACTCTTTAAACACATCTACTTATTGATTCGTACTTCTCTCCCTTATGTTTCCTTCACTTTTAATAGACATAAACCTAGATGCTAATGACAGTTTAGATAAACCTTCTCTACATCCCTCATAGATAGGTTGATTTGCAGTATCTAGCATATCATAAAATTGTTTTGCCTCGGCGTTAGGTTCTTCAATAGTATTTCCAACGACAACAGGAATATTACCATGATATGCATCTATAATCATATCATGATACCTATTTCCTTGTCGATGGTCATAATTTTCAAATATATCTCCCCTATCATAGTAATTAGCATTATCATGACTAGGTTGATCATCAATACCAGCACCCATATTACTACTTCCTACACCCAGACTATACCCCTCTCCATGTGAAAACCAGACATAATAGTTCGGAGCAAATCCTCTATTGTATACATGTTTTTTCACCATATCGATATTCAAATATTTTTTGTTTCCACACTTTATACATGGACAAAAAATGTTACCGTCATTCGGGGAAAATGGGTTATTAGCCACCTGGTTTATGAATGCTCGCAATCCATCTCAATTCTTTCGTCACTTCTCCAGTCTCCAGATCTCTTCAATTATACATCCATCGCCGTAATGCAAACACTTCATGTTGCATCGTCATTTATTTTTTCTTTCAGAAAACTTTTTTTTTCCCAAAAAAAATTTCTCCCTCGAAATTTTTTTCTCTTACTACTTTCTCTCTCTAAGTGTTTATGATTTGGTGTGAAGAATGCATCTCATGGAGAGCCCTATTTATAGGAAAACAGGGGATATTTGTTATGCCATTGCGATGGAAACACCGTTTATCGCAAAGGCTTAGCAACTTTCTCGCAAGCTTTGCAAGGAAGAAAATGAATCGCAAACACATCGCAGTTTTGCTATGCCTTTGCGATGTAAGATAATGCTTCGCAAAAGACTTGCAAAGGCATCACAAGCTTGCGACGCTCAATTTTCCTCGCAAAATTGTGACGCATTCGCGAAGCAAAGATATTTATCGCAATAAAATCGCAAATGTGAAGCATTTTTGCGACGGAATATTGGCATTGCAATACAGCATCGCAAACCACCTGTTTTCTTGTAGTGTGTATCAAACTTCTAGTTCCATTCCTTTGGACTTTGCTTTAGACAATATAAAGATTTATGAAGTAGACACACCTTTTCTTCTTTAGCTTTAACTTCATAACCCTCGGGTTATTTCATGTAGATCTTTTCTTTTAAGGTGCCATGTAGAAACGTTGTTTTAACGTCTATTTGTTCCAATTTCATGTCAAAATTGACCACTCTAGATAAAAAAATCCGGATAGATACATGTTTTACAACAGGTGCAAATACCTCATTGTAGTTTATTCCTTTAGTTTGAGCATAACCTTTGGCCACAAGTCTAGCCTTGTGTCTAGGCTTTTCAATCCCTAGAATTCCTGACTTTATTTTGAAAATCCACTTAGAACTAATTACCTTTTGATCTTTTGGCTTATCAACTAGGTCTCAAGTGTCATTTCGAATTAAGGAATCCATCTCATCATCAGAAGCTATAATCCACTTCTTTCCATCTTTGCTTTTCTTTACTCCATAGAAATTCTTTGGTTCTTCTATATTGACATCATCTGCACAAGAAAGAGCATAAGCAACAACACCTGCATCGTCATATTTCGATGGAGGCTTGATTTCTCTTATCCACCTATCTCTTGCCAGAAGATAATCACTTAGATCTGTATTCTGACTTGAACCAGTAACTTTTTCTGAACCTTCTGTCTTTGATCCTTCTTCTTTATTCTCATCTGTATCTGAAACAACCTGGTCTTCTATGTCATTGTCATTCTCTAATTGATATCCTGGACTTTCTCCACCCAATTCAAAAATCATCTCACTCTGAGACCTTTCTCCCAACACTTCTTCAATGTTTGTCCTTAAAGTAACACGTTTCTTCTATTTCCCTTATGAGGCTTGATTATCAACTTTCACTATTATGTTCTTTGTACACAAATCTTTGTACAGTTTTTCTTCATTAAAGACTACGTCCCTGCTAATTATCAACTTCTCTTCATCTAATAACCAGATTCTATAGCCTTTTGACTCAAGTCCATAACCCAAGAAAACTCCTCGAACTGCTCTCGGATTAAGCTTGCTTTGCATTGTATAAACATAGGCAATACAACCAAACACCTTTAGATGATCATAAACTAGCTTAGAATTAGACCATTGCTCATCCGGAATTTCAAAATTAATAGAAGCACATGGAGATTTTTTGATCAAATACAGATTAGTATTAGCTGCTTTAGCCCAAAATTCCACACTTAGACCTGAATCTGACAACATACTTTTAACCTTTTCCATTATTGTTCTATTCATTCTTTCCAAGACTCCATTCTATTGAGGGGTATAAGCACACATTTTGTGTCTTTTAATTCCATATGCTTTACATAAAATATCAAAATGTTGATTGTAATATTCAAGTCAATTGTCTGTTCTCAAACACTCAATTTTCTTTCCAGTCTGATTCTCAACTAAAGTCTTCCATTCTGAGAAAACCTGATATGCATCACTCTTCTTTCTTAGAAATTTGATCCATACTTTCCTTGAGAAGTCATCTATAAATGGAATGAAGTATTGAGCTCCTTTTATGCTTGGTGTTGTGTTTTGTGAACCCCATAAATCTGAATGAATGTACTCTAAAGTACATTTTGACGTATGCTTTGCCTTCTGAAAACTTAATCTGTTAGGTTTCCCCATTGCACACGCTTCACAAAAGCTCAACTTCTTAACTTTATCTTTCTTTAAGCATCATTTCTTGACCAATGTCTCCATTTACCTCTTTCCCATATGACCCAACCTTTGATGCCACCTTCTTGTAGTATCAATGCTAAATTTAGCAATATTAGCCTCAGAAGACTTAACTTGCCCCTCTAGATAGTATAAACCATTTATGTAAGCTCCAACCAGAAACTTCTTCCCTTTCTGATAAAACTGAACCTTAAAGTCTTCTCCTATGTAGTTGCAACCCAAATGTTCTAATTGACCATAAGAGATTAGGTTTTTACCCATGTATGGAACATATCTGACCTCATCCAGAATAATTCTTGAACCATCTGGATTCTTGATCAAGATTTTGCTTATTCCCTTGAAATCACACCAAGTGTTATTACCCCTATAAAATCTGTTCCTTTCAACCTCCACCAAATCCGTAAGCAATTCTTTCCTTGGTGTTATGTGAAAGGTATAACCCGAGTCCATAACCTAATCATCAGTAGAAGGCAACTAAGCTAACTGTTAGTGCTGATGATTCTGAGTCAATGATTGCAAAATTTGCAGAATCCTTTATGCTTTTCTGTTTCCTTTGAGGACAATCATGCTTCCAATGGTTTGCATCTCCACAAATCCAGCAAGCTCTAACTTTCTTGTTCTGCTGCTTTGGTCTTAATTGAGACCTTCCTTTGCTTTCGATCTCCCTTTACTCTTTCATGCCCTCTATTATTCATGTTCTCTGATCTGCCTATTTCTTCAATTGTTAACCCCTCTGAAACATTCCTTTTCTTGTACAAAAGACTTTTCTGTTTTAGATTAGACTCCATTCCATAAGCTCCGGTTATGACATCTTCCATTGTTAACGTGTCTTTGGCATTACCAAACTGCAATGTGTGAACTAGAGGATCATACTGAGGAGGTACACTATTTAACAACACAATTGCTTAGTCTTCATCTTGAACAGACACCTTTAAACTTTCTAGATCACCAACCAACTTTAGAAAGACATCAAAATTTTCCTCTATAGTCTTATCTTCTTCCATTCGGTACAAAGTAAACTGCCTCTTCAAGTATACACTGTTGGCTTTAGTCTTGTTCTGGTACTCCCTTTCAAGTGCTTTCCATTGCTTGAAAGTCGTAGGCTCATGCATTATCTTCCTGAGAACTGAATTAGACAAACATTGACCGAGTAAGCTCCTTGTTCTTTTTTCCTTTGATTCCCACAATGGATCTTTAGCACTTGATTTCCCCACCTTGATCTCTTTACCGGTTTCCTTATCTGTGACAGATACTTCCTCAATAGTCCAATCTACCTCATGATCCCTTTCAATGACTGCTAACAAACCATGAATCTCAAATTGACTGTACTTCCACAAACCAAAGTCTCATTTTCCATCAAACTTCTCTACCTCAAACTTCCTTGCTGTTGCCTTCATTTTGTTTCTATCACGTGATTGAGTTGATGACCTGTAGAATTATCAATCAATGTTTTAAATATTTCACAAACAGATTGTAACAGAACAACACGAATCTTTGTTAAAATCAATTTAATAAGTTTGAGAGAAAGAAAGCTTATTAAATTAGCTGATTCTTTTCTTAGAATCTGATTTTGATTGTTCTGAATGTGTTCATTGTGCTAGATGAATACGATGAGAAGATTGACGCGTCAAGATCTTCTTGTTCTTTGCTTAGAGAATGACTCCTTCTTCAAGCCGGTAAGAAACCTCTTGACTCACTCCTCTGCTCTCATCTTTGTGTTAATCGCGATTCTTCTTTAACTCTAATTTTCGAACATGATGCTCTGATACCAATTGTAGAAGAACTTGTGGATAAACCGAGTTTATTCGATCGAATCTTGGATCGAATAAATATAACTAACACCTTGTTTGATCGAAATTTTCAGAAAAATTCAACTCAGAAGTCGCGATTGAGAAATTGAAAAAAGAAAGAAATAAGAGATTCGCAATGAAGAAGATAACTAGGGTACATCTCTCTTCAAGTTTTGCTCCTGGAATCCACTACATTCTCTATATCGGGTTTAACCTGTTACAATCAACGAGATTCAGCTCAAGGAAGAAGAAGAAGTTGACTTAAATAATCAATATCACTAATAGAAACAAATCTGATACATGTGGGCCTAAACAATAACTTTGGCCCAAAACTAAAACAACTCTAACGAGCTTCTTCTCTTCTTTCCAGCCTAATGGGCTTGACTCCAGCCCATCAGAGAATTGGTCCAACTTTGACGTGAAGCAGAGAAACGGAGGCGACACTTCACAAAGGAAACTAAGACTTGCAATCATGTTCTATTTAAACTGTAGACATCTATCGCTAAGTTTTTGTCCTATCAACTGTGACCACCTTTCAGGTTTATCTTAATTGTCTATTCGATCCATCACATTGATTGAGAAGCAAAGGCGATTGTGTCTATCTACCAATTCCTATTGAGTCACCATACTGTAGCTTTTATCTTCACTTGGTAACTTATTGGTCCACAATCCCAAGAATTAATTGAGATTGTGAATCAATTGTATTATTAGAGTAGTAGATGTGAGACTGTATACACATATCGTATTAGCTATACAAGGAAATAGACGTTAGTAATAATTACAGAATGTAGACTTTCCTAATACACTCCCTCAAGATGGACGACGGAGGTGAGACCAATCTTGATAAGAAGATGACTGAACTTGTGTCAAGATAGCAGCTTGGTGAGTAAGTGTGCAAGCTGATCATCCGTGTTCACATGAGTTACATGGAGGTTGTTGCTTTGTACAAATTTTCTGACAAAGTGATAATCAAGAGCCAAATGCTTCATTATGAAGTAAAAAACGGGATTAGATGCCAAGTATATGACACCAAGATTATCACAATATATGACTGGCTTTATCATGACATGAAGACCAAGGTCACGAAGGAGGGAAGATATCCAATATAGCTCGGATGTAGGGGAAGCTAGTGACCTGTACTCCATTTTGGTTGGTGACGTTGCTACACCAGTTTGCTTCTTGGAGGACCATGCAACCGGATGACTACCAAGATAGATCATGTATGCGCTTGTAGAAGAGTAATCATCTTTGTTTCCAGCCCAGTCTGCATCGGTAAAAGCATGTAAGTTTAGACTGTTGTTGGCATGAAGATAGATGTCGTGTGTCGGAGTTCCAACCAAGTAGCGAAGAATGTGTTTCACAGCACACCAATGTTCAGAGGTTGGCCGATGCATAAACTAGGAGAGTTTGTTGATTGCAAATGAGATGTCTAGGCATGTAAGATTGAGGTATTGTAGGCTGCCAACCACCATACGATACTATATTGCATCATCAAGTGGCGTCCCTGATTGGAGTGTGAGTGAGGAATCCTATGACATTGGTGTGTTGACTGGTTTTGCATCTGTCATCTTGACTTTGTGTAGAAGATCTGCAATGTAACATTTTTGTGTTAAGTGAATGCCTTTACTTGTACGAACAACTTCAATTCCTAAAAAATAAGATAATGGTCCTAATCTTTAAGTGAAAAGTGTTGAGAGAGGGAATCGATAAACCGGGTTATATGTGTGTTGGTGTTTCCCATGATGATGATGTCGTCGACATAGACAAGCATGTACAAAAGCACACCATGACTGTTGTAAATAAACAATGACAGGTTAGCGATGGAGTTGGTGAAGCCAGACTGAAGAAGGAATGTCCAAAGCTCATTGTACCACGTCCTAGGGGCTTGCTTTAAGCCATATATGGCTTTACAAAGATGACATACAGCTTGCTTGTTGTTTGGATCTTGAAATCTTGGTGGCTGCATCATATAGACTTCATCGTCGAGATGGCCCTGCAAGAAAACATTGTTAACATCTAATTGCTACAAAGGCCAATCACGAGTAACAGATAACAGATGTGCTTAGCACAATGCGTATAGTAGCGGGTTTGACAATGGGACTAAAGGTTTCGTGATAATCAATTCCAGGCCGTTGAGTATAGCCTTTAGCTACCAAGCGCGCCTTGTAGCTATCAATGGAACCATCTGCGTGTCATTTTATTGTAAAGATCCACCTGCATTCAACAACATTAATGTTTTCATTAGAAGAAGAAACAAGATCCCAAGTGTGATTACATATATGAGAATTTATTTCTTCTAGCATGGTTTTACGCCAATGATCATATTTAAGTGCTTTAGTGACTGATTTAGGAACCAGTTCGGATAATACTGCAGTGGAGCCATGAAGATTAAGCTTTTGAACTGGTTTGCAGGTTCTATTACTTCTTTGTTGCGGCTGTGGAGGTGATGATTCGAAAGGAGGTGGGGGAACTGCTGCCTCGGGAGAGATTAATGTAGATGGTTTTGGTGTAGGAGATGTGGAGTGAGTTGCAGTATTTGTTGTTGTTGATGTCGTAGCGACTGTTTCTTGAAGCATAGTGGTAGGAAAAATCTGCAGTGGTGGTGTTGGTGTGATCAAGTCTGGTGTTTTCACTGTTTGTGTAGGTGTGGAAACGGTAAAAACAGGGACTTGTGAGATAGTAGGAGCAGAAGCCTGTTTTGGTTGAAAAGAGACAGCATCTGCATCAGAGGATAATGGCGAAGGAAGAGAGAATGGAAATACACTTTCATGAAAGACAACATGGCGTGAGACGTAGACATGATTTGTTGCTCTGTCAAGACAAATGTATGCACTCTGCATAATAGAATAGCCAATAAAAATACAAGGAGTTGAACGAGCATCAAGTTTATTAGTAGTATAAGGCTTCAACCAAGGAATCCAAAGACATCCGAAAACATGTAATTTCTGGAAATTCGGAGGATAACCAAATAATTTTTTTAATGGGTTTTGAAAATCTAAAGTTTTAGTATGCATTCTATTAATAAGGTAAACAATGGTTCAAAAGGCATAAGTCCAATACGATTTCGTCAAAGATGCATGAGATATTAGAGCTAAGCCTGTTTCTATAATGTGTCTATGTCATCGTTCCGCAAGACCATTATGTTCTGGTGTATGAGGAGGTGTGGTCATATGTTGAATATCATGATTCGCAAGAAACGTTCATAAGCCTATGTATTCACCCCCATTGTCCCTATAAAGAGTTTGAATTTTTGTTTGAAAACGGTTTTCGACTAACAACTTAAATTTCGAGAAAACATCAAAAACATGAGATTTTTGTTTCAAAGGATATAACCACGTATACCGAGTAAAATGATCAACAAATAACACATAGTATTTAAAACCATCACAAGAAAATAAAGGTGAAGTCCACACATCTTAGAGAATAAAATTTCAAGAGGACAAGAGGATTGCACATTAGAGGTATGAAAAGGTAATTTGTGTACCTTATTAATGGAGCAATCACTGCAAGGTAATATCATCAAAGCATTAGATGAAAGAGGTAAATCAAATTCATAAACAATTTTATTAAGAATAGATAAAGTAGGATGGCCTAAACGAGAGTGCCAATCCGTTAAAGAAGTTTTTATAGTATATGCAAATGCAAGAAAGGGAGGAGAAATGAATGATCTCTAAGGCCATTCGTAAATCCCATTCTTAGGGCTGCCTTCTAAATGAAGAGCCCCCGTTTCCAGATCGTTGACCTGAAAGTAAGTAGGAGTGAATTTGATAGTAACATTGTTAGTTTTGCGTAATTGGAAAACCGAAATAAGGTTCTTGTCAAGAGAGGGAACATATTAAGACATTGTTAAATAAAAAAGGATGAGTTTGAGATGGGAGAGAGAAAGAACCAGAGTGGCTTATTGGTAGGGCTGAGCCATCACCAAGAAGCACATCATCGCCTCCAGTATACGGATTATGAAGAGCAAGATTGTGGAGATCAGAGGTCATGTGATGAGAGGCCCCCGAATCGACCAACCAAGTGGATGAATCCAAAAGCATAACAGCATGAGCACATGGTTGCCATGGTTACAATTGTGACACGTTCTACCACGGAGCAGAGGGCTGCACATATGACGGTGGTTGTTGAGGCTATTGTGGTGACTGATTAGCACTTCGAACCACGTGGAAATTAGGGCAGAACTTTACATTGTGCCCTTGTACTCCACATGCTTAACACTTGCCTAAGTAAGGCCTAGAAACACGATTGAAGTTATTGTTTGTGTTGGAGCGATTCTGGTTTTGACCATTAGAGTTGTTGCGAGTATAGTGTTGGTTTCGAGTGTCTGCATCATTAGCAATGATGAGAGTTGTGACAGGAGCCTCATTACAGAGTAACATAGCTTCACGGTTGAGTAATTTGTCAAAGAGTTCACTGTAAGAGATTGGTTGATCCTTTCCATTGATAGCATCAATCTCTTATTTATACTCTTCAGGTAATCTGGCCAAGATTTGCCCAATGAAGTCTTCAATACCGAGTGGTTTTCCTAGGAGTGCAAGATCATCAGATTTTGTTTTCATCAGTCGAAGATATTCACTAACGGGCTTGTTGCCTTTGACACAGGTTCGCAGTTGATGCTTGATCTGGCGAATATGTCCACGAGACGGAGTTCCAAGCGCAAGAGCGAGAGTGTCCCAGACATCCTTTGTAGTAGTTGTAGTCGAAACAATGGATTGAACAGAGAGAGAAATTGAGCCAATGAGTGCAATGTACAAGAGACTATCTTGACGATGCCATGGTGCATAGGCTGGATTCAGAGTTGACACACCATTAACCAGAGTCGTTGAAGGAGGTATAAGAGACCCACCATCAATGAAGTGTTGGAGCTCATGACCTTCTAACAGTGCTCGCACTTGTCTACACCACATCAGGTAATTTTGATTAGTAAGTTTGGTGATACTAGACATGTTGACAGAGAGGAGAGTCGTTTGTGGATTTTGTGTGTTGAACACAGAAACACGTTCAACAGTTGAGGCCAAAGACATATTGAAAGTAGCAGAGGAAAGTGAGAAACAGAGAGAAAGAGAAAAGGAGAAAAGATGAATTTAGACGGCAGAAAAAGAGAAAAATTAGGTTAAAACGTGTTGGTGCTCTGATACCATATTGAGATTGTGAATCAATTGTATTATTAGAGTAGTAGATGTGAGACTATATACACATATCGTTTGAGCTATACAAGGAAAGAGACGTTAGCGATAATTACAGAATGTACACTTTCCTAATAGAATCTGATCATGTAATTTTTCGATTATCATTCAGTTCTTCCTTCTCCGACGTATGCATACAAGTACATCAGGGCAGTTCCGAACAAATTTAAGGTCTTGTGATACTAAAATAAAACATTAAAAGAACAAAAATTTAGGCCCTAAATGTTAGAAAAAGTTTGTGTAATATTTTAAAAATAAACTTTAAGTTTTCTAGGCCCTTAATTTTTTGAGGTTTTAAGCTTTGTCAAAAGAAAAAATTTCTTAAGACTTAGAGAAAAACATTATAATATTTTTAAAATAGGTCTTAGTTTACTGGAATCGTTAACTTTTTCAAACCTAAGCTTTGTTAATAGAAAAAATTTTATAGACTTAAGAAAAAACGGTATGTTTTTTCTAGAATCGACCCTCAATATTTTTGGACCCTGTGATAGATCTCATGTCACACATGCTAAAGTACGGCCCACATACTTGTTTTGATTCAATATTTTCCCAAAGTCTGTGAATCATTACACAATAGAATATTGAACATGAACAAGATGGAAGGATTTAGTCAGAGAGTATTTGTTTTGGTTCGATAAGTAATTTTGGATTGTGTTAGCGTTAATTAACATGATTTATGTATCTAGCAAATTGGAAAGTATAGTATTGTATTTCTAAATCAAACGTGGATTTGCTAAAAGTACTACACTGAAACACATAAACAATAAAAGAAAGAACGTTGAAGCAAGAATTTGTGTAGCAGAGCTGGAACCGCAGCTGGGACCCGAGCAATTTTCAAGAGGGCCGTAACTGTCACCAAAAAAAAAAGCAATCGTCAGAGGAAAGAGTTTGTCTTATGAAGCTAGAATCTAGACTAAAACAAGGGAACAATAAGTGTATTTTTTGGTTTTATGTTAATAAGTAAGTTACACGTCTAAGTATCCTTAAAAAAAAATTTGTAAAAGAGTTTGAGAAAATTTCTGTAGAAGTTTGAGATTTCAATTCCCGAGTTAGCAGCAACACAACAAGATCGAAGAGGCAAAGCATAATAAATTGAGAATAAAACATATTTTATTATTATTTCAGTAAACGATGGCTTAAAGAAACTGACCATTGAACATTTTAAAACCAAACAAGGTACAAAAAGAAAAAACTCAAATACTCAGGTGGCGGGTGAAAACAGAGAGTTTCTGTTCACCTCAGTATCACCGGCGAAATACAAAAGCTGCCGGTGAAAAAAACAAACCTCAGATTTCCGCCACTCAGAAATTGGTTGCTTTAATTGGGTTAATTAGATAAATTCCGATACTTTTTTTTTTTTAATCAAACTATGCAAACTCTAAAAATATTCTAAGTAAATTTTATTTTGGTATCTTCATCTCCAACAAGTGTATATTCCACGTCATCACCTTCGTGATCGGAACTGTTTTCCGGTATAAGTTTGTCCGAAGCTCCAGTTATTAGGAGTAATGTTGTAAGAAACAACTGTACGACCATCGCTTGTTGTTACTTTGAAAGACAGAGCTTGACCGTCCAGATTTGCATTGCTTTGCCAGTTTTGTCCCCAGTTTCTCGACATGCTTTGCCAACCTGTTCTGCTTCCTTTGACGGAGACGGAGGTAACATCTCCGGCACCGGCGACATTGGTTATCAGTACTAGGTTGAAGTATGAATGACCGTTTATCGTGAATCTTATTCCTCCTTTTCTCCGGCAAGCCACTCTGTTTCAATCAAAAACAGAGCACAATAATCCCGATTAATTACTGAATTTGATTTCTCTGGTTAACCGGTACGAGCTAAACCGAGATTCGGAAAACGTACCTCCGGTATTGGACGGGAACAACACCGGCTTTGTATTTAGCGATACGGAGAAAGATTGGCTGAGCCAAATCGAAGTGATGTTGGGGAGGATTACACCAACCTCCGGCATCGTTGGCCTGAGCGAAGTTAGGTGGACAAAAGTTTGTTCCGGTGACGGTGATTGTTCCCCCGAGACACCATTTTGGGTCGTTTACGCATTTTATCTGAAAACAAGCGCCGCAGGTTTGGCCGCCGTTGAACAGAGCCGTGCTTAGAGCCGCCGTGTTTGTGTTGTATCCTTGACTGTATAAGTTCCCGTACCCACACGCTCCGCCTGATCCCCACAATTACACCAAAATTAGTCATTTCAAATACGTCAATCTTTACTCACTATATATATATATATATATACCGTTTTTATTGATAAAAATTTACTATTTAAGTTTCACCAATATAGATTATTATAAAAAATATTAGCTTCAATTGAAATGTTTCAAATAAAAATCTTTTAGACATATAATGTAGATAAGTTAGAAGTATGTTGCCGAGAAAGAAGAATAATAAGTGTTAAAGAAGAGAAAGGAAATTACCCATGGTGCCAGAAGCATCAGCACCTCCATAAAATGTGGCTCGAGCATTGACCCAACCACTACCATAACCATCCACACTCTTCCACATCATCATCATCATAAGACTCAATGTCACTATCACTTTTCCAAACATCTCCATTTTTCTCTGCCTTGATTAATTCCTGCACAAACAAAACTCTATGGTTAGATAAATTTGTGTTTGTAAGGAAGAAGATGAGGAACAAGAAAGAAGAGCTTACAATGGCTTGGAGAAACCACGGAAAAAAATTGAAGAGAGGCTAAAGGAGAGGAATGGTGGTGCTTCTATGGTGTTGTGAGGAGATGATAGTGAGATCATTATATATAGAAGTTTCTGCTAATTAATCATATTTTTATGTTTTATTATTCTTATTTTTTTAAGGTAGCACTTGATTTTTATCAGCGAACAGTCTAAATTAAACCATATTTTATTTTATTGTAATAAGCTTTTTATAGATTATTGAACTCATATTTATAACGAATGTGTTATATGATTATTATGTAATTCTAATAAAGCACATTGGGACTTACATGTAACAATCAATTTTCTTAAGGTAAATTTTATGTTCCTTAGAAATGTTCTTTGAATATATTTCAACTAATATTTAGAAAAGGTTTTCAGTTATGTCAAAGTACAACATTAATGTGAAAACCCTGAGTTATTAGAACCTCTTTACATCTTTGTTCATGAAGTGAAACCTAAAGAAGATTCCTTATAAAATATACGTAAATTATATATGGCCAGTATATGTTGCGAGGTTCCTCTTTGTTACCATGTCTTACATCTATATATACTGTTGTTCATCAACTGACATAATATATATTCGATCAATTTGCATAAAAGTTGACTAAACCCTAAAAGAAGTTAACGTCTTTGCTTCAATTACAAAACCTTTTCTTATAAAGTCACTAACTGAAAACCGCAGGAACAGAACATATGCTTCTATTTTCCAACACATTCAACTACTTTCTTCCAAAGTAAAATAAAGTAGGAACAAGACATTAGCATATTACATAACAGTAAACAATAAATACAGAATAATAACAGGATAAAAAAGAAAGTAAAAAGTTCAATTAAAGAACACCGACCAATTCAATTCTTTTTTTTCTTTTCTTGTGGTCTTTCGTTTGATCCTAGTTCACTAATCTTTCTTACACTATATAAATTTACAATACAAAATGAAATATATATATCTAATTATATAATTAGTAGGTATCATTCGGATTATTCTCATTATCAAAAAAAATATATGTAGAAACTAGAAACATGAGTATTCGATTATTAGTTATATATTTTTTACATTTATATATTTATAATTTGAAAAACTGGGAATCATGGAATCAAAGTCTGACTTTCGTGGACTGTTCCGTCCAAATGGAAATAATATTTTTTTCAGTACAAAGCATAAGTAATTTAAAACAAAAATACACATAAAATTTTTTGACCACCTCAATTTCAGGATCTATAATTGATGTTCATGTGAAAGAAATCGTCTAACTTAAGATTTGCTCTCAGACTTATTATTAATCCTTAAAAAACAATTAAATTATTTTCCACGTTATTATGATCAAGTTAAAATTTTAAAATAACATGTGGACTTTAGAATAAGCAAACTTGTTATAATAATTAATAGAACTCGTAAGTATAGTGACAAAAAAAAAAAAAAAGAACTCGTAAGTAAACGCATTAGTTTATATAATGCTCTCTATTTTAACGATACTGAAAAGGTACTCTTAGTTTGTACTTTTAATCATTATGCTTCTTATGTTAATATAATTATCATGAAGCTAATATGAAGATAAATTTTAACAGAAAATGGTAAAAATATATTATAAATAATGAGGGTACAAATTTCTATTGTTCGGAAAATTGGGCTAGGCGGTCGCCTATAATCAGATATATTAGGTGATTATTGTAACTAAACGGTTAAAATGGTTATTATGCGGCTGAAACAGAAATTAAACAATTTACGCGTTCATATTTTAAAAATGAAAAAAGAATTTAATAAAATATATATTATGAAAAATAATAAGCTAGTTTTCTTTTTTCTTGAGTTTGACCTTGAAAATGTTCTTTGTTTCTAAATTATAGATTTTAAATCATATGATTTATATTATTTGTTATATTTATACTATATAGTTAATTTATGATATAAAATATAATTTATTTAAAAATTGTTTAAATCATTTAGAATTATCTAGGCTCTGATTAGTCTTTCTATGCGTTAGGCGAAAGGTCACCTCCCACCTAACGCCTAGCATTTTTTTAACACTGCAAATTTCAGAATCTACCATCTATATATTTTACATATTTTTGAAAATTGTTATTTTACGATTTTTGGTATATGGAACCTGTCTGTATAAAAATTATTCATAATGATGAAATGCTACATGTTTTTTGTTAGTTAAGTGTAAAGTTTTGACCTTTATACTTAAAACGTCTCAGAAACTTAATTGATAGGAAGAAAGAGACGTAACAAGTGTTTAAAACAGAAACGACTTATTTATTAGGGTACTGCTTGCTCAATTGTTTTCCGTAGCCTGATTCTTGATCTTCAAAGATACATTCAACACATACCAAAAAGAAAGTGTTACATACAATATAACTATGTTCAACTAATTATAGAGAAGCAAGCTAATCATTCGATTGTTCTTCCCTTTACAGCCTAAAACATATATCCCAAGTTCGATTTTTTTAAATGATAAAACGAAAGTTGAATACTTTACAACTCCAACATCACAACTTCACGACAACATCCAATTCTATGTATATTATAGATAAACAAGATAATCTTAAAACAAACAAAGAAACATGATCACATATATATTCTTATTAGTTGTAAGTATAACCTTTAATTATGGTTCATTTGCTTCTCTATGTAATTGTGTCTTGAAAAAGAAAGGCTTGACAAGTCTGCTTTTAGTCCCACATGCGTGTAACATTTATTAGTTATCATGACTTATTAGCTAGTATTTCATAAACTTTAATGACTTGAAACACTCATTATTAGTTCAAAAATATTCTCACATTTCCGTCTTTACATTCTCTAATCACCAATACATGCAATCGAAAAATTGATCGATGCGGTGGATATATTCATCGCGACTGTAAAAACTTTAGTATATTCGTAATGTTCATATTGCCAACAAAGAGATGTAGTCATCAATGGGTTCCTATAGTAATAGTCTAACATGCATCTCACGTTTCTATCTACAAAGTTCATCTTCTCAACATGATTTCATTTTCAATTTCATATACTAATAACTATCGAGTAATTGATGTTGATTTTAAAAAGAACAGAGAGAGTAGATGATGATAAAAAAAAAAAAAAAAAGNAAATGATGAAAAAAAAAAAAAAAAAAAGGCAAACGACAAAAGTGTTAAGAGTATCGTATATAATCTAAGTGAATCAACTCGTTTTGTACGATTTGATATTTTGTTGGTTTTAATGTATCGCATGCATCATTTTCTTGTGTGCATCCAAGATTAATTATTTGTTTTTTTGGTACGACGATAAAATTTGGGAAGCTCATGATTTGTTGCCGTGAAAATAGCCAGCCATGAAGTAAAGAAGACCAACTCTTTAATTGAATCAGGTAATAGCCACGTGGCCACTTGTCGTTTCCCGCCTCCGCGTCTCTCTACCCTTCTTTTGAGCATTTCTTCCTCCGACAAAAGCTTAATAATGAGTTAAAAACTCGTTTCATTTTATTTTTTTGTGCGTTTCAGAACTCCAATGTCTGAAACTCAATTTAATTAGACTTAAATTTGAGGTTTAGACATTAAATGTGCTTAAGTTTTGACTACCCCACCCCATGTATCACCTTAAATGACCCGTACATTCCGGATCTTTATAATTAATTTCCTCTATCTCGATATTTACATTATTCTTTTTAAATTTTATTTTCTTCTCACTTTTTCTATATAAACATCACAGTAAAAGAATATATAAATTAATTTTGTTGGATTAATCATACCAAAGATCGTTGAGTCACGAATTATTTCACAAAAACGAACAAATAATATATCGATCGAAATCTTTGTTCAAAAACTTGTCCATCTACCCAATTTATCCTCCACGTATGCATTAGGCAGTGATCAACCGAGTCAATTAATATCTAGACAGTTATAAAAATCAAGTTTTTGATTAGTTCCTATCTAGTCCAGATAATTTCTGACTACTCTGATTAATTTCCGCATAATATAATTAATATTATATTTTAAAATAGTTTATTAAAATTTTAATTATATTTTCTAGTTAATATAAAACAAATTTTAATCATACACACTAATCTTTTTAGAATTTGATTTTTTGATTGTTAATTACAACTAACAATTGTCTATAATAACATTTAATATTTTTTATCAATGTATTTTATGAAATTGTAACACTAAATTGTTGTTTAATAAAACTGAAAATACCGAATTCTTGTCAGTCTGGTAGTTAGATTGATCTAGCTAATGACTATGGCATCTAAGTTTCGATTCCTCCCCTCTACGCAGTTGCTAGATTAAATAAAAATTTTAAGGGTTGGGCTAAGCTATGGATCAGACCTTGTCGATCTAATTATTAACAAAAAAAATAATAAATAAAACTGAAAATATATAATAAATTGAAAAACTAGTCTCCTACTAATTTCCACTAATCTTTGATTGACTGACTAGGCGTTACCTCACTACACTCTTTGCGAAATTCAAAACATGGATTAAATTAAGCCTATTGCGTATAAAAAGGCTGAGCCCAAACTCGAAGCCCTCCAAAAAGTAAAATGCATAAGCATATTCCATTATTTAACACATCTCAGCCCTTCATCCACCCGCCAAATTACCTCTCTCCTCTTCGGCAGATTTCTTCAAATTTCTCTTCCTGTTTTGCCCTTAACCGGAATTAACCGTCTGAGTCATTAGCGTTGACTCTATGCACCTCTAGTTTCAGGTCTTCGAGAACAGAAGCCATTCTTGATTCTTAATCAATTCAATTTGGTCTAAGTACAAAACCTTTTATGGCTCAAATTTCGTTACTCTGAATTAGTAAATCCATCTCTTGTAAAATTTCATGAATCTTTTCCACTTGAGGATTCGAAAGATCCCCTGAGACAAACTTATATACTCTGTTTTCAACTTCTATGGAGCTTTCACCAGCCAGTTTCTTAACGCCAATCCCTGTCATCATCTTCCTCATCATCCTCGACTCGTCCCACCTTCCTAAATTCGAGTATAAATTGGCTAAAAGCATATAGTTACCGCTGTTATTAGGTTCTAATTTAACCAGCTGATTCAAAGCCCTTTCTCCAAGCTCAAGATCATGATGAACATTTGAAGCAGCAAGAAGAGATCCCCATATTGCAGCATTAGCTTTAAAAGGCATGCTTTTAATAACTTCATTCGCTTCTCGGAGTTTACCTGCTCGTCCTAGCAAATCAATCATGCATCCGTAATGCTGAATGTTGGGACGAATTCCATATTTTGATCTCATTAAGCTAAACAAACATTTTCCATGACCAACCCAACCGACATGGCTGCAAGCTGAAAGGATAGCAATGAAAGTAACATCGTTAGGTTTCACTCCAGCATTAACCATACGGTTAAACATCGCTAAAGCTTCAGCTCCAAGCCCGTGTGTAGCTAGCCCTGTAATTATAGTCGTCCAAGTAACCACATTTCTCTCAGTAACACTCTCAAATTCCTCCAACGCCTTTGTTATATTCCCTGATTTTGCATACATATCAATGATCGCGTTGTTCAATGACACAGCTCCGCTAATCCCTCGATGATCAACGTAGCTACATATTCTTTCACCAAGTTCAAGTGAACCAAGACCAGCACAAGATGATAATGCAGCCAGAAGCGTAACTTCATCTGGCTCAACATTTTCCATTAGCATATTCTGAAACACTTCAATGGCTTCGCTAGCTCGTCCACTTTTTGCGTATCCAGTGATCACACAAGTCCAAGAAACCGCATTCCTTACCCAACAAGGCATCATCTCCAGAAAACTCCTTGCTTCATCCATCAACCCAGCTTTTCCATACCCTGCTAACAATGCATTCCAAACAGTCACATCCCTTACACGCATTTGATCGAACACCTTACGGGCATCACCCAAACCGCTACACGAAGAATACATCTGAATCAATCCCGCAACAACTTGTACACTGGAATCAAACCCGAAACGCACGGTTTGGCCATGAATTTGTCTCCCAAACCAAACATCAGATACTCGAACAGCAATCTTCAATATAAAGGGAAAAGTAAACGAGTCAGGCTTAGAGCAAAAGGCCCAGAACTTTCTGTAAACCGTGATCGCAATTGAGTGCACATTGGGTTCGTCGAGGAGAGAAAAAGCTCTAATCATGGTGTTGAAGAGATAAGTATTAGGAAATGGCTGGTGAGTGAATACAGAGTAAGCATATTGGAGACATCCAGCATTTGAACATGCTTCAACGAATTTGGCAACGTTGAGGTTGTCTCTGTTTAAACCAGTTGTGATCATGTAACAATGAGATTGCTTTAATGTTTTGAGGATAGTTCCATGGAGTCTAGAAGAAACCAACCAGATTTTACCAGAGCTTAAGCTTGTCGCAGTGATTCTCTGCAACATTCTCTTTTCAACTTAACTAACCAGTTTTGTAAGTGATGATTCTTTACAGAATCAATAAGAATTAGAATATCACAAATCATATGAAATTATGTAAATATTAAACTAACGAAAATATATGGATATCATTTATTGAATTTGTTGACTACGATGTTTTGTGGTTTTTGTTAGTATCGTGTCACAATCCAGAATAATTTGATTTGACAATACTTTACATAAAAATAAATTTATCAATTATTATCATATATATATATATATATATATGTCTTTTTGTGTGTGTCAAAATCTTCTTATAAGTCTAGAATGTGCATTTGGTTATCGAGTAGTGTATATCGGATAGTATGGTTCCGGTTAGAAAATTTTCTTTAATATTCAATTCCAAATTTTGGTCATGTTCACTTTGTTGTAACAAAGTCATTTCAATTTAAATCCAATACATATAGATTTTAATAATTTTAATTTAAATCCAATACATATGGATTTTAAATTATGGTTCAATTTTGTTTTGACAGAAAGCAAAAAAAAAAAAAAAATGAAAAAGAAAAATAGAAAAGAAGTAAGAGTGTAATATAAGGTTATAAATATGTTTTGGGATTAATATATATTCGCAACCCTACAATCATTTGTACATGTACCTCCAACAATTAAAACAACATACATATTGATGTGAATTGTGATGAAATTACGACAAATCACAGATGAATAATAACAAAGCACAACTTAGGTTTCCATTCTTTTACATAGCTAAAACTATATTATATTATCATCAAGTCCGGATGGCAGAAAACACGACGACTCCATAGAAACAAGTTATATAAAGAAAGTCTCGGTTTGTAGAAACTCGGTTCTGATATCTTTTGAAGAGCTCATGAGATAAGTGTGGTCCAAGATATGCATCGACCATAGGACGAATCGCAGCTTGAACCAAATTGGTCCTGGCTCGTCCGTACGAAACCGGATCTTTCTTCCATTCTTCTTGCTTCTCATCCGAGTGTTCTATTATCTTCATGTATTCCATTTTCTCTATCTTGAAACCACCGCAACGCTCGATTCCGGCTGCCACTTCCTCCGGACTTCTCATGTACGCCGGAATGTTGAATCCATCTCTTGTCTCTTCATCTATCAAACCCTTTTGTCCATATCAACATATATAAAACGTATTTATATAAGTTGGAAATAGTACTTTCTCTCTGAAATTGAATGGTGAAAATATACGAATTTTCCAAGTTTACGTGTTATAATAAAAGTATATTAAAGTTGATATAGTTGGTGTCAAAATTATTATATCCAAAGTCCAAACAAATATAAAACGCTTAATTTAGTCAAAGAAATATATTGGCTAACACATAGAAAGAAAAGTTGTACGAACCCTTTACCTTTTGATAAAAGACAGAATTGTGAATACAAATGTTTTCTCATCTTTAAAAAACAAAAAAAAACATGAAAGTTAAAAGTAACGTTTAAGCGGAAAACAAGTGAAAAGAAAATGATTATATAGTTACAACAAAGATCATGAACGGTTATGTAAATGAAAGATAACACGTGTATGTGAAATGTAAATTAATTACCTCATCAATCAAATCTTGCCAAGCTTGTTCCATAGTAGTTGTGAAAGGATGTTTGGCTCGAGAGTCTTGGTCTCCAAATTGACTACTTATGCCTGAAGGTCGACCTCCCATTAACACAAACAACACTCCTCCTTTCACCATTTCTTCTTTTCGACATCTTAAGAAATCATCCAAATCTTTCTCTGATTGCTTTGCATATGCTTCCACCACTTCCTTCTTTGCTCCTTCTATCCACGTTTTCCCTTTCTTCCATGTTCTCGATCCTTTCTCCAATACTTTCTCTGGTATCTGCAAACATTTCTCAATGCACACATTTTATAAAGTGATATGAAAATTTTATCGAGCAAATTAATGTCATGGGAAAATCCATCAAGATAATCACTATAAGATCTTTCTCTTTACATTTTAGAAAATGTTCTTATCTTGTTTTGAGACTAATATTATATAAGTAACCACTAAAAGAATAATGATTACCATAGATAAAATGAACATGGTATCGTTCAAAAAAGAATTATATAATATAGAAAAATGACCTGAGAGAGCCAGTGTAAGGCACTTAAGCTCACAGCGACATGAATCGTCTCTTTCGCAAATAGCCGATCATAGAACGAACCAGCTACTCCGCCGGAGAAATACGTCGCCGGCGAATCAACTTTCCGTTTCTCATCCAACAACTTGAACAACAAATTGAAATCATTGGAAGGCAAATCACAGAAAAAAGCCTCAAAATCCGGAACGCCACCACCGTACACCGCCGTGTAGCGCCGTCGTAACGTGTCAACCACCGTATCAACGCAAGTAAACGTGTTGGAG
The DNA here is from genome assembly GCA_900406405.1 of Lepidium africanum. Classification (NCBI taxonomy): domain Eukaryota; kingdom Viridiplantae; phylum Streptophyta; class Magnoliopsida; order Brassicales; family Brassicaceae; genus Lepidium; species Lepidium africanum. Next base: position 19,898 of record OVAX01000217.1, on the reverse strand, counting down.
CCGGTGGCGCAGCCGAGGTCGGTGATTCTGATGGGAGAAGTTTGGTTGGAAAAGAGTTTGATGGATTGGAGAGATGAGATAAGGATAGGTTTGCTTAAGGTAATAGCCAAAGCTTGGGAATCGGAATTGTTGACGTAGCTCAGGTCATCTTCGCCGCCTTGCATAGAGAATACACGGTGGAGACTGGTGGTGGTCCAGTCTTTCCCCGTCATCGGAAGGCTTGGTGACTCCATCAATGGTCTCTCTCTCTCTTCGAAGGGAAAGAAAAGATTTTAGTATTTGGACTTAGATGAAGGCTTTGTATTTATACTCAACACATCTGCATACACACACACTCATGCATATAATTGTTTTTCATAATAACTTGGTAATTTTTTTTTTCTCAACAATTAGATTAATAGTTTGATTTATAATCCAAATTCTCAAACCTCGGTTGTACAATTTCTTATCAGAATCAAGTTTTGATTTTTTTTTAAAAGGTTATATTCAATCAAACAAATTTTTTTTTTTTGGGGGTAAATACACATGATGCTTAATTTATTGTATATGTTATGAGTTACATGTATTGATTTTATCTAATGTGTGAATATTATATAAATGTATTTACGTTACAATACAATAGTTCTAGTGGTAACGATGGGTTTGACTGTTTCAATTGATTTCTGACGACGTTTTTCTAATACCTTGTTTGTTTGTTTGACACTGATTTTGGCTTAAAAAAATTTTTGCCTTCATAAAATAACTTTTTTTTTTTTTTGTTCGAAAAAACAACTAATTTATATGTAAGTAATATAGGATTGACTGATATAGGTTTGATATATATATACATCGGTGGATCCACGTAGAAGATAGGGTGGTCAAATGACACTTTTTTACTAGATAAAATGTTTTTAGTTTAGCCAAATTTTTGAAAAGTTATCAGCTGATTTGGTTCTCTTTTGGGCATGTGACACACCAAACTAGTCCTAGGAATAATAACTGATCCAGTTTGCCCGATCCGACCAAAACCGAAATTTGGACAAATCGGATTGGTTATTGATTTAATATTCGGGTTAAATGGAAGACAATCAAATAAATTTCGGTTAATGCATTCGAATCGGTTTATTTGATTTACCCAAACGGTTAACCATTAACTGTAATTTTTCATAACCCTAAATTATCTTAATACTAATCTTCTCTTCTCCTTTTCTTCTTCGTCTCTTCTTCTCCTCGCTCATTCTTCTCATTCTTCTTCTGCTTCTTCTTCTCTTCTTCCCTTCTCTTCTTCTTCCGTTTTCTTCTTCTCTTATCTCCTTCTTCCGTTTTCTTCTTCTCTTATCTCCTTCTTCCATTTTCTTCTGCGATTTCTCTTATCTTCTTCTTTTCTTCTCTCATTCTTCCATTTTCTTCTGCGATTTCTCTTATCTTCTTCAATTTTCTTCTTCCCTTCTCCTCTTCTCTTCTCTTCTTTTCTCTTCTCTTCTCTTCTCTTCTCTTCTCTTCTCTTCTCTTCTCTTCTCTTTTTCTTCCGTTTTCTTCCGTTTTCTTCTTCTTTTCTCTTCTTTGCTTCTTCATCTCAGGTCAAACTGATTAAGAAAAAAAAAAGTTAAATCGGGTTGTGTCGGATTGGATATTCCTAACCCAAACTGCCCGAAAGCCGAACCGACCCGATTAAGAATAAATTTGGATTATTTTCGGACCATTTTCAAAAACATGTAATTACCCGAAACCCAATTTAACCGACCTGAACCGACCTGATACCCGAAGTCGCAGGCCTACCCCAAACCATGGTTCAAACCTTCCATGATACCTTTTTTAACTTTATACTTCAATATATTTATGGATTTTACTTTTATTCTTCTTACTTTTATTCTTCAGAAAATTATAATGAAATTTTCTAAATAAATTATATTATATATTTAAAAACATTTCTTGACCCATGTAAAATAATTTTCTGGGTTTGATATTTTTCTTTGGAGGTTTATTTATAAAAATAACTTTTTTTATCAATTTTATTCTTATAATTGGATCGACAAGGCCCGATCTATAGCCAAAACTCATATTCTAAAATCCTCTTTTTTCCTTCCTTTTGGATCGAACTCTGGTACCTGAGAAAAAGTAAAGTAACCATTACCACTGGTTAACATGTCCTCGGCTTATAAAATAACTTTGTGATAATAATTAATTAATTGAACGTATTTCTAAAATAAATTGGGTGATGCAATAAAATATCGTGTCATCGGATAAATTACATAAAAAATTAAAGATGTCTATTTCAAGACGGATTTTCCACTCACCTGGTACGAGTCCTAAACTTCATATCTCTTACTCAATTTCAATCAAATGATGATCCTCTTACATTTATATATTTTTATTTTGTCTCATGAATCGTAATAGCTTATTTTTTATTATCATCAATCTTTAAACACTTTTTGGTTTTTCCAGTAAAGTAGTTAATTATGTTACGTAACATATTAGATGGTGGGTCTTCAATCTGAATTATAATTTTATTTACGTTCGAATTTTATATTTTAATAAAATTTTTGTTTGTATATAATAGAATTCTTTAGTGATAAAAATAAATAATAGTATTTTAATTTAAATCTGATTTAATTTATTAGTTGGTAAAAATTTAGATTTTGATCAAATATATTTTTACATTTTAGTTTTGGATAAGTTTTATTTTTCCATCTCGGTTGGATATTTATAAAGTAATCTACAAATTATGGACCTGATTGGTGGTGGCTGTAGTTGTTTTAGAAAGCAAAAAATATTTGAAAATTACTAAAATTTCTTCATTTATGCTTTAAATTTAATTTTGGTTTTTTTTTTTTTTGTCAACATTGGACCACAACTGACCGGCCCATTAGTCAAATTCCTGTATAATGTAGGTGGCAAGACTCGATCCCGAGACATGCAAGTCCGCCTGCCTTTAGTGGGCTTACGACATGTCACTAGGTTAAAGACCACTTGCTGGCTTTTCTTACTTTAGAAAGCAAATTTAAAATTTTAGAAGGTTTTTTGGCTGTAGAAAGCCAAAAGTCTACCGCCCAAATTTTTAGGCTTTACAAATTATTTTTTTTTAATTTTGAAACCATAATTAACTTTTATCTCTAATCTTATATATACTAGGCAATAACCCGCGCTACACAACAACACTTTATTCTAAAAAGTATTTTATAATATTGAAGAAAAGTCTAAACTCTTGTATCAATGGCAAGATAAGTTGATTAAATAAAAAGCTAAGAGGACAGTGGCAAGAAGAATCAAAGCTCAAAAAGCTGCAACAGAAGCAGATAAAATTCACAAGCAATGATAAAATTCACAAGTAATGAAATTCTGAAGAGACGTCAGGGCTGAAGATGAAGTGAAGCAATATAGGATTATGTTCTTATGGTATCAATCTCTATGTATGTAACTACACTCTTGTATCATTACCTAGATGGCTCTTTCAATAAGAAAAATATTTATAACTCACGGTGCTTATAAACATCAATCTTCTCTTTTGTTATCATTTCATAAATAGTAATCACGACATAAACAAATGATTGATATAATTATTAATATACAAAGAATGTAGAAAAAACAATTGATTGATAAATATAATCAATATACAAAGAATATTAAAAAATCAATATGGAAGTGAAATATACGAAACTCAATTCCTGATTTTATCATTGACAGAGTCTCTTCGAAGAAGGCATATTAAAGTCTCTAATTTCGATTTGCTTATCTCCTGATCTTTGCTATATGATACGAGATTGTAGTTGCTTTGCCTTTTTAAGCTTGTGTATCTCTTTTGTAGTCTTCTTATGGTTTAATGTCTTTCCCTCTAAACCTATGTCTTTTCTTTCAAGTCTGTAACTCATTTTTGAGTCTTTCTCTGTTTTCTAGTTGTTTAATGAAATTTTAATTTGGAAAAAAAAGAGCCTCACATTCTCCCAAAAAAATACCTTGGCCAGAAACAATCAGCGAAGAACATGAAGGCTGATATCATTTGACGTTGAACGTGACTCCACGTGTCTTTCTCCAATCTGTTCATACAAAAAATCCCTTCCAAATTGCACTATGTCGAAAACTTTTCAGGAGTTTCAACAAAAATTGTACACAACCTTCAGGTACAAAAGCTTCATAAATTGATTTAACTGACACATTTCCTCCAATTTCAATCATGGCATCAACTTTCTCATCTTACCATTCATCAAGTGGCACTGACAAAACCTGGAAAAACCGAACTATGTGTATACACAATGAAAGAGATAATTTTTTAGATTGATGAAGAAAAGAGACCGCAAATAGGAAACCAAAATGTAGTAAAGGAAACAAGAAGCTATATCACCTTTGAGATATGTGTGTTAAGACGTTATGTGCATAGGACAACATTTTAAGCAAATGAAAACTCTGATATTTTCTCATCTGAAAACAAGATACTAACTTAAACATAACATCAAACACAAAAATTCATACTAACTAAGGACACAAACACATGTAAATGGAGCTCTAACCGCATACTCTGAATTTGTAACTTTAGAGTTTGGTTAAAAATGTTTACAATTTTAAATATATTAGGCTTCTAAGGATGTAGATCTTCACGTAAACTAACAAAGAACATATAAACTTAGATATGGTTAGATACAGAAGCATACATATTAGATATGATTGATATGATCAATTATTACCCACACAATAACATCGCGAATATCATATTCGATCTGAAATTCAATTTAATACAATGAAAATGTTAATACAGTGAAGAGATAAACTAACATTGACAATCTACAACAAAAGTACAAGTTTCTACTTAATTTAATTTCTAACCTACAATGGAGTAGTACTTTTGGATCAGATTAGAGGGAAAGAGATAGAAAAATCTCAATTACGACAAGTTTATCGTCTTTCTCCAAATTGTAGATTCTTTTAGCAATCTCAAGATCTCTTATTCGGTAAATAAGAAAACCAGTGATTTGGAAAAGAGAGAAAGACCATAATTTTATCAGAGCTAGAACCTTTGTTTTCTTCTCGAACATCTTCATAGTCGGATTCATCTTCATAGTCGGATTCATCTTCAGTATCAGCTCCATACTCAGCATCTCCACCACTAATGTTCAACCACTTTCTCCTCAACACCTTTGCCCATAATTCCTCCACTTTCTTATCAACACATTTGCCCATAATCCCTCCACTTTCTCATCAACACCTCTGCCCATAAACCTTGTAAATTTTACATTGACGTAAACCCTGTAAATTTAACATTTAATATATCCTTTTACTCAGACATAAACTAATCAGCTTTCTTTTTTTAGACATGAGAATCTTAAAGAGTTAACCTGAGATTTATGACGGTTGTGTTTCTTCATCATCCCGGGGGTTCAACTGGAGACATCAAATTCTCGTTATTGATATACATCACAAAGAGATATATATTAGAATATATAAAAAAAGGAAACAGAGACGTATTTATAAGCAACAAAACTTTTTAAAAACCTTCGCCATAGCTCACCCCAATAACATTAGCAAATTCAGGGAAAGGTACCTTGGCTATGGCTGAATGAGGTGTAAGTTTTTTGCTTTGTGGTTGAAACTTCTGAATCTTCGAGTAGCTCACTTCCAATTGGTAACCATATTAATCCATTCGTTAAAATTTCAAGAAATTAAAATGACACATATCAAAGAACATATATTACCTTTACGACGTGAGACACTTTTTAGGCATTTCGAATGGTGCTTTAAAAAAATGGTGTTCTTTTCATTTCGTTGGTCATTTTATATGACTGATATATGAACAATTAAGGAGACACAAGATATATCTATGCGTATGAAGATCTGAAAAAATCTGATCGGATAAAAAATTTCAAAGAGTCGGATCTGCTGCATCCATACCAATCATATCGAACTGCTTATCTGTTTGTGAAATTAATCACATGAACTTCGAAATTCTTAGAGAAGCTTTTCTAGTCTTACAAGGAAAAATGGAAATTAAATAGAAACTTTAAAAATAGAAGTGGAATAAGCCAGTCTTTGGATAAGAGAAGCAATTACAAAGGTTTAATTTTCAAGAGAGTGGGAGATGTAAAGATAATCGGGAGGAATATGAAAGAAACGACTCGGCAGGGAGAAGAAGAATACGAGCATATTTATGCATTTAACATATTATGTGGACAAATATTATGATTTGATTGGATTAGAGGGTGTTTTCATTGATAATGTGGCATCTTACTGACGTGACTTTACCTATGGAGAGATCCAAATTCTTCTTTTATATATATATATATATATATAATTTTTATATTTCGGTGTAATTGAATAAAAAATAGATTGAAAATATATTGAAAACAAAAAAGAACGAACAAAGAAGAAGAAAAAATCAAAAAGGTAAACATGTGCTTCGATTATGTCAAATGATTCAATTATGTTGATTGATAATTCTAATAAACCTCTGGACACAATTTCAGTTATTTTGATTTTGATTATTAAATGAAATTGATTCTAAAGCACAATTTCAATAAACCTTTCAAAATAAACTTCCTCCTTAACACAGGTGTTAAACCTTTCCATTTTTTTATTCTTTATTATAATTTTAACTTATAAATTAAACAACTTTTTCAAACATCCATAGCCTTAATAACATGAACTCTGAGAGAAAACAAAGAGACAAATAACACTACGACGGTAATATTGTATTCTAAGACGTTAATTAAATATTGTACTCTATGGCGTTAACTTTTCTGAATTATAACATTTATTACTCTAAAATATTTATTATATTATTAAAAATATTATATATCTATTATAAATTTTTATATCACCTATATTTAAAATTTACCAATTAAGCTTTCGTTTTTAAAAATCAAACCTATATTTCTACAATTAAAATACCTAAAGCCAAAATTGTAAAACAAAAAAAAATAAAAGTTACAGCTGAACCAATCCAACCCCATATGTTTCAGATTTTAAATTGAATATTTTAATTTAATACATATCAGATCATATATTTGTATCCAAATTGAAATCATTTTCTATTGTCAACCAGACAAAAATCTCATTATTAATTAAGCTAAATTCGTGGGGCATGTTCGAACCGAGTCTAACACGAGAAGCTAAACCGCGATTCTGATTAAAAATGAGGAAGACCGGACAAGGATTCTTTAGAGATTTAGAGAGAAAGAAAATTACGCAAGTAATGGTTTCGATGAGTTGAACTTATTGCTCAATGTGTGCTTTAAATCCAATCCTCTTTTTTGAGGATCAGCTCTTCTATTTATAGAACATAGAGCCGGTTACAAAGTAGATTGAATAAAGAAAAATATACAATTTTCAAGATTTGATCTTATTTAGAAGATTCTTAGCTAGATTTTCGGAAAATTTCCTTGTCGGAATAGGAAAATTTCCACTTATTCATTTGATGACGTGTTGTCCGACTTCCTTCAAGCTTTAACATGCTTCCAAGAAGGAATTCCTCCGAGTTGATTAGAATATACGAGTTGACACTTCGATATTATTGTTGAGTTGAACACTCAGCGTGTTGGGCCATTGTTTTCTTTGGACCGAAGTAGGATCTCGGATCCACTTCCAACAATTTTCCCCCCAGACTCGGAAAATTGAGTCAGAATTTCCGAGTCGAAAAGTTACCTGCTTCTAGAACCTTCGGTCCACGTGCCAGTCTGCGATTGGGTTACTTGATCGATTTTCTTGATTTTTATCCGATATAGTTTACACAAAAATAATTTTGAGCAAAATCATGGACTTCACGAGTTAAATAATTTGCTCTGAAATATAGACAACAAAATATATAATTAAGTGAAAACAAATATATATATATATATATAACTCTCAATTCTTATGACCCGACCAAAAAAAACTCTCAAGTCTTATGAAGTCTAGTGATTAGAATGATCCAACTAATTACTATGACATCAAAGATTATATCTTTTCCACTACAATTGATAGATTATAAAGAGGTATTAAATTAACAAACAAGCATTGTCGATCTAATTGTTGACTTCTAAAATCCTCTGAATATGGTTGAAAAGCTAATAATTTCTCGTTGGAAAATCATGTATATCATTACCCATATAAGAGCTTCAAACCAGTGTTGTGCTCAGTTTATTGGAGGTCTAGGGCAAATTGTATATAATATTTTGTATAATAACTTTTTGAATTATAGATATATTTTTATACTAAGAAAATTTTCAAAATATTATAAACCATATAACATAACAATTTTTTTTTGTTGAAATGTGAAACTTTATTGATCAACAAAAAAAGGTTTTATATACAAGAGGAATGCATTGGGAAAACATAAAAGACCTTATCAAAAATAAGAAATTAGGATAGTCTAATTTCAAACCAACGCTGAAGGAGTCCACTCAGCCGATGAGGGGATTTATAGCAGAGGGAAGAGATCCTGTTTCTAATGACTTTTTCAATCAGATGAACAAGAGTAGAAGAAGGAGACCAAACTCTCACATGGATTCTAGCATTCCTCTTTCTCCAAGTATGATATATCACAGATTGGAAAACTAATTTGACAAGTACTTTATCCAACAGAGAGAAACAAGTACTGCAAAGGTCAACTAATGTATCATGCCAATTAGGAGAGATAGTCAGACCAATCAACTTACTGCCAAGCTCCATCCAAACTGTGAAAATTTAGGGACAAGCAAAAAATAGATGGTCCCTAGATTCATCTCTTTCTCTACAGAGGGAACAACACTGGTTCAGACCCCAATTTCTCCTTTTAATGCCAGTGGAAAGTCTATCTTTAAGAGTTAACCAGTAGATAAAGGAGTACCTTGGAATGACTTGGAAAAAACCAGATGAGATTGTGCCAATTTGTCTTCACACCATGAACTCTAATCTGGTGCCAAGTAGCAGAGGATGAGAACGAGTCCTTGAAATCATTTGAAGAATGTTTCCATAAGGTTATATCAAGCCCATCATCGGGAACTAGCGGAGGAGAGTTTGCAACAATCTCAAATATATGAGGATAACGCCTGGCTGCAGCGGATCTGATATTCCATATAGGACTTAATAGAGCATTAGCAACAGAAACATTACGAGACAGGCCGAAATAACGAGGGCCAGAGTCCTCAGTAATATCCAATAGCTTTCGTTTATTACTCCAGTTGTCAAACCAGAAGTAAGTGTTCAATGAAGACCTGATTTTAATCTAGAAAAAATGATTGGCTTCAGACCTGAGCTTGAGCAATTTGTGCCAAATCCAAGAGCCTTGAAAGGTAATTTTAGCATCCCAAAAAGATCCCTGATGGAGGAGATATCTACGAATCCAATCAACCCATAAAGAAGAATGAGAAGAGATTAAATGCCAAATTAGGTGAAAAGCAAAAACTCTAGAGATGTCTTGAAGAGAACGAATTCCCAAGCCACCCTCATCACGAGGTAAACAGATTTCTTTCCAGCTAACTTTAGCTTTAGTAGTAATATTAGGGGAACCCGACCAAAGGAAAACTGAACAGAGGCTTTCAATCTGATCTAAGCACCCATTAGGTGGCTGAAAAACAGAAAACCAAAAGTTAGTAATACTCATGATTACTGATTTTATCAGTTGCAATCTTCTAGCATATGACAGGATTTTAACAAACCAAGACAGTAATTTTGGATCGAATTTTGGAAATAAGAGGTTCAAAGTCACTCCTAGTCATTTTTTTTGTGGTCAAAGGGAGCCCCAAATATCTGATCGGAAGAAAACCAATGCTAACAAATACAGAAAGAGAAGCAGACTGAAGCAAAGAGGAGTTTTTGCCTATAATGAAAATAGATGATTTGGCTACATTGATCTGTAAACCTGACATGTTACCAAACGATCTTATGACCTCCATAATACCATGAAGAGACTGGAGAGAACCATCAAAGAAGATAAGGATGTTATCGGCAAAGCCAAAATGGGTTAACTTTACTTTTTTACAGTAAGGATGAAATCCAAAGAAACCTTGGTCAGCTGCTCTATTCAGAAAATTAGAGAGAATATTGTTGGTAATCACATAAAGGTAGGGAGAGAGAGATAACCCTAATGAATACCATGAGAGCTTGTAAAGAAGGCTGCTAAGATACATAAGTGAATCCAATTCACAAACAGATCATGAATGTCCATAGCTCTAAGAACAGAAACAACAAAACTCCAATTGATTGTGTCAAAAACTTTGGCTATATCAAATTTAATAGCACAACGAGAAGAGATTGTGGATTTGTGATAGTCTTTAACCAGCTCCAAAACCATTAGCACATTTTCCAGAAGGAAACGATCTTTGACAAAGGCGCTTTGATTAGGAGTTATAGCAACATGAAGGATAACTTTGATACGATTAGCTAAGATCTTGGAAATGACTTTGTAAAGCAAATTGCAGCAAGCAATAAGCCTATAGTCCTTCATACAGGAGACTTCGGCATGTTTAGGAACTAGCGTAAGATCTGTAGCATTCACACATGTGGGAAGGAAGCCAAATAAGAAGAAACACTGAACATCCACAATAAAATCTTGACCAATAATCCTCCAAGCAGACTTGTAGAACTCAATAGGAAAACCATCTGGTTCAGGAGCTTTATTAGAAGGCATAGAAAAAACAACACTTATGATTTCCTCAGAGGTAATAGGAGCAACAAGTCTGGAAGCAACGTCAGAGGGACAAGAATAGTCAATCAGATTGGAGAGATCCAAAGAAAAAATGTCAGGATATTGTTGGAGAAAGTTCATGAAATAACAAAAACAGCTTCATTTTTTATATCACACAGATCTGTGAGGACTATACCAGAATCTAAAACAATACGACGAATAGTATTCTTAGAGGTACGAGACTGAGTAACTCTATGGAAGAAAGCAAAATTTTGATCCCCCTCCTTTAACCACATGATTCTTGATTTTTGCTTAAAAAATTTCTCTTCAATATTCATAAGATGATGCCAGCGAGATGAGGCCTCAGCAACATAAGAGAAAGAGACAGAATTTGGATTCTTAATATCTAAATTCTGAGCCTTACAAAGGTCCTCGAAAGCCACTTTAGTACGAATAAGAATATTTCCAAACTTGGAGCGATTCAAATCACGTAAAACATGCTTGAGCTTTAGTTTCTGGTGAAATATGTGAAGGGCAGACCGAGAATGGAAGAGGGGACCAGAAAAAGACCAAACCTGATGGACTAAAGGCAGAAACTGCTCATGATCAGTGAGAAAATTAAAGAACCTGAAAGGGTGACGATTTCCCATGAAAGGAGCCGATAAACAGACTAGGCAACGAGAATGATCAAAGACACCTCCAGATTCAAACTCAGCATAAGATAGAGGGAAAACAGAAAACCAAGCTGAATTCACCAAACTGCGATCAAGCTTTTTCCCAATAAGATCATGAATTCTCTTGTTACTCCAAGTAAACAAAGAACCAACAGAGGAGAGGTCATTAATATCACAAGAAGTAACAAAATCCTGAAAATTCTTTATACCAATCCGAGAAGAGAAAGGATACAGAGAATTAGAATGTTCACTTGAAGAGAGAACTTCATTATAATCACCAATGAGAATCCAAGGCAAATTCATATGAGAATAATTGGATTTAATAGCAAGTAAATCCTTCCAAAGACATATACGATCCACCTCAAAGTTTGAGGCAAAGACAGCAGAGCAAATAAAGGAGACACCCAAAGAGACAATATGGATACCACAAGTAATGTGCTGAGCAGATTTGTCCAGAAAAGAAACTTGAACATTCGACGAGAAACAAAACCAAATGCGGCGAAGTCTGTGCGTATCATAGTTGGTTATAACTTGCCAATCAGGAAGACAAGAATCAACAACAGCAGTGCAATTAATCTCAAGAACCCGAGTTTCAAGGAGACAACCAAAGAGAGGCTTTAGATCTTTAATTCAATTTCTCACAACAGTGTGCTTACGTGGCAAATTGAAACCATGCAAATTCCAACCAAAGAAAGACATTACTGCTTCCTAATGCAAGCTTTTCTGTTTATAGGTAAAGTAGAAGCATAAGCCATATCCTTAGAGTGAGCAGCAGGAGTACGAGAAACCTTTCTACTTTCTCTGTTTTTCAAACGAACGCTTTTTCTTTCATAACCATCAATACTACCAAGAGAACCAACTGTTGTAGAAACAGGTAGTATGGAAACAGACTACAAATCATTATCTTTCTCATAAATTTTCCCTTCTTCTTCAACATCCTCTAACACCTGAAAGCGAGAAGGAGATCCTGAACAAGAAGAGAAATTAGGAAGAGAATTCGATACAGGAAAACCTTGATTAGAAAGAGTAGGAGAGATACGACTTGGTTTTTTGATGGTGGTCCAGTCATCAGACTTGGAACCAACATCAGATTCCCGATGAGAACGCTGAAACAAAATAACTCCACCAGTATAATTGGGGACCACTGGGGAACATACCTCAGGACTAGCAACAATGGACTTCTGAGATGAAGCCAATGTAAGCGGATCAGAGACTACAGCTGGGGCAAGAGAAACAGAGTTTGAGTCATCAATATGCGGAGAAGAATTAGGAAGAACTGAAGATAACAAGTCAGTAACAGGTTCCGCAGGATAAGATTGAACAGGAGGAATAGAATCAACAGTTTCCAGGGAAGGAACATGATCCACTTGAACCGGTTGCACATGAGATGAGGAGCAAATCTTAGATAGATGATCCCATTTACCATATGAGTCACAACGAGGAGGTAACCAAGGGTAGGAAATCATGATTTGAGTAGCAGGAATTAGACCTTCATTCACAGATTAAGACGATGGAAGATCTTTTTCAAGGTTCACTTCAGCAAGAACTCGAGCAATATCCAAACGCAGACATTTCTCAGTAGAAGGATGAATTCTAAACGATTTACCAATATATCTCACTAGATAGCTGATGGCTTTGTACGAGAACAGATGCCTTGGAACGTGAATGTGATCAACCCAAATTGGGATAGAGAGAAGTTCAGGATTACGTGTTGCAAATTCTGGAGACCAATCTTGGACAATCAAAAGCTTATCACCAATGTGCCAAAACTGCCGGCGAAGAACACGAGTACGGGTAGAGTCATCATCAATACGAAATATAATAGAAGTTAGGTGAATGAATGTTGCATCGATCTTAAGATCCTTTCTTATGATTTTGCCAAATGCGATTAACAGTAGCATGAATAGTGCCAATGTGAGGGGCATCACCGATAAAATGTCCAATTACAAAATTACTCCAAAGAGGAACAAAATTAGTGACAATATCATCTGGAATTTTAGCATAAACAACACCATTTAAAATCCCATGAGCAAGATCAAAGTTCAAGAGAGTGTTTGAAGATTTGTTGGTAGTAGATAACCAAAGTTTGGGTTTGGAATGTTGAGGCAGAGGCAAATTAGGTGCAACCAGAGGAGCTAAGGTCGGAGGTTGAAGAGGAGGCTCGATTGGATTAAATTTGGTACCAGAAGTACCAGTAGAACTAGATACAATTCAACGAAGCCTTTAAAGCCTTTAAAGCGGGGAAATAAGAGTCCAAGAAAAGAGGCAAATCAGAGGAAGTTGCCAAAATCGGACTTTGAGCACGCGATCTCGGAGAAGAAACAGTCATAGAAGCCGAGAAGAACAGAATCACCCAAAACAAGCAAAGCCTGAAGAGAATCAAGAGATGATTCAAGAACCAATCATATCAAGCGAGAGGACGATACGGAAGAGCAAATGATCTCGGAGGAGCCAAGAGAAAAGATCGGAGAAACAAACTAGAGGCAGATCGGAAATAATGGCGAAGATCGGAGAAAATCGCCCGCTGGAAGAATTCTGTTAGGCGAGTGAAATATACGCGCTTAAAAAGTTCCAATTGATATAAAATATAATCAATTATTATACTTATACTTGTAAAATAATATGAATAGAACTAAATTGATTACCTAAATTATAAAAATTGTAAGAAAATGTGACCTTAAAATTTAGCAAAACTATTGGTGGTTGGCAAATACCCTTTTGAATGTACTATAGGCACAACTCTGCTTCATCAAACTCCGAATGTAATGATAACAAGTTCTTTCAACTTTCTTAGCTTCAATGCTGAAAAACAAAACCTACTCAGATCTGAAAAGAATTTGGAGTTATAGTAAAGAGAATTCACTTTCACAAATACTTTTTGAAAAAGTATATTGACTTTTTTTTTAAGTATATTGGAAAATACATTTGTGAAACAAAGACAACGTCACCTTCCATCTAGAAAGATATTGGTAATGTCGTAATGATATCATTCATGCATCATTAATTAATAACATTAAAACAGTCGCTATGAAAGAGTTTTGGTTTCTAGAAGAACAAGGATAAACCTTTAAAAAGTACAATAATTTCGTCAATTTAATAATCAAATGAGGAAGAGAATCTAGAGAGGAGAGCAGGTACAAAAATATTCATAAAATCTAAAAACGTAACTGCCCTTTTTCATTTTATTTTATTAAACATTGACTACAAGTCTACAACATATAATATATAATATATAACGTCGGACCATATATATATATAACTTAAATCTCCAGGGTTTAGACTATCAACCTAATTTTGTCAATTTCCTTGATGACTTAAGAATAATTAATTAACCGTACTTAGATTTACTTATCTTTTTATTATGGCTCTAACTGCTGACATAAAAAGTTGAAGAATTTTTAATTCCATCAATTCCTCAAGTCTTGTGTTACCAGTTGCATGCAACTAATTTTACAAATCATTCCACCAATTCCACAAGACTTCAATTATTTTATTAATTTCTAAAATAGATTATAAAATTAGTAATAACTGATGAATTACATGTATTAATATTTAATTGCGCAAATAAAATTTTAACAAAATAAATAAATAATAATAAATAGTAAAGTAAATATATTAACATTAAATAATTTATTAATTTAAATTTAAATGTATACAAATATTTAAATTTTAATCTCTAAAAAAGTTTTTTTTTAAACTTGATTGTTTTGGTTTTTAAAAAACTTAGAACAATATTCGGTTCTCGGTTCGGCTCGAGTCAAGATTTGATTTTTTGGATATATTAGAATATGATATTAGGAGTTCTACCCCTTCCCACTACAAAAGCTAGATTAAAAGAGAATTTAATATGAGTTTTGGCTATAGATCATATTTTGTTGATTTAATTATTGACAAAAAAAATAAATAATATTGTACATGTATTGTTATATATAACATATTTTGGTTCGGATTCGATTTAGCTCGAGTTCCATTTTTTTGAGTGTATGAATCTAGTATCAAAAGTTCAACCCACTAAAGGAAGTAGAGTAAATAGAGTTCTAGGAAAATTTTGGTTATGAATTAGAATTTACCGATCTAATTATTAAAAAAGTAAATTCCATCAGATTCCACATTCAGCATAATCAACTATTACTATTTGATTTTAAGTAATTCCGCAAGATTCCGCATAAAAAATAAAAAAAATTCTGCCAGATTCTGCATGCAGCACAATTCCGTAGTTACTATTTATACCCAAAGAAAATTCTTTAACCAAAAAAAATATATATATCATTTAGAATCAGATCAAAGTCGTCGAGTTGCTTTCAGTCTGGTGGTTAAAATGATCCAGCTAATGACTTGGCATCAGGGTTCGATTCCTACCCGCTGCATTGGTAGCTTCAAAAATAGATTTTAAGAGTGAGCTTTAGGCTATGGATCGGGCCTTGTCGATCTTATTTTGAAAAAAAAAAAAAAAAAACAGATCAAGGTCTCTAATTATATCCATCCTTATCTTCCTCACTTTAATTCTGAATTGGCCTTTCTATACATATCGTTGTCGTGAAGAGATTATTAACATAACTAGACTAAAGATTCATTAACGTATTATGATTAATCTCATCAACATAACACTATACTTATAATGGTTTTGGAACAAAAGTGAAATTGTTACAGAAACTGAAAGAGACGTACTCAAAATCTCTCTATATTTTTATGGCAGAAACTAATTAATTCAGTAGAGTGCATTACTGATTTTTTTTATTAATTGTATTTATTTTGGTTTGTCGACTAAAAAAGATTATCAAAATAAGAAACTTCGACTAACAAGGTTTGAGCGGTACGTTGGTGGTTGATATTTTACATCTATATATCATTGTCATTTGTTTTTTTAAAAAATCTAAATAATAAGTCTTATATATATATATATATATATATGTATTATTTGTTTCACACTAAACTAAACTCGGAGAAAACCTAATCGATTCAATTTTTAATTTTATCAATATTATATGAACAAATAGTGTGTTCGTTATGAGAACAATTTGACCTAATGTAACCATAATTTCAAAGTAGTTGTGAATTATATAACTCAAAGTCTATCCGTAAGATATGAAACCGAAACCAAGCAGCCGACTTGATTGGTGAATCCGAGACCTAGACAGCAATCTCTAAATAAATCTATATATACTAAAAGTATCTTATTTGAGGTCTCTTAGGCTATCTATATCATCTTTCAAAACATTCTCTAAAATGATGCCACATCAGCATAATTAATCCACTTTTCTTTCTAAAACTCTTAAAATTATACCATGTCACCATGCTTTACAAAAATTTATATGTTACAAGAAATTTATAACTTGTCCCCACTAACATTTAATAATTGAATAGTTTTAATAATAACTAATGCAAATTAAAGCTTACCTATCAATTACTTTCTCAAAACGTGCCCAAACTCCTTGGGTGTTTTAACCTTTTCAATTCCTTTTTATGTCATTTTTAAACTCTCACAAACATTCACTCACTTACCACAAAAGTTTCTATGTATCAAAAAATGATTATATATTTTAGAGAGGAACATAGACATCCATGAAAAGAAATGGACTAAATGTCTTTTTTTCCTTATTTGCATATTTGTCTCACAAAGTTTTGGTGGACGAAGCATATCGAGGAGTTTAGTTATAATTTCTAATGCACTCATTTGCCAAAACTTTGTTACTTATTTATTTATTTATTTATGCAGATCAAATGGGTTCTTGAGCTTTCAAACATTCCTCAAGTCATTGAAGTTCCATTATTTAGAAAAGAAGGCTAATTGATCCTCTATTTGCAGACTTTGTGAAGATCTTTAAAGGAATGAGAAGAAGAGCAAATATGGCTTAAATTTTAGGAGTTAGCTGAGATAGAAGAACAAAAGACACTTGCGGGAGAATTTGAGGGAAAATAGAAACAAAGAATCCTTGGGGAAATAGAGAAGAGGAACCTTGTAGAAGCTCAGACGACATTGTAGGAGCACACAAAGAAACACATGAAAATAGAAAAGAAGAAAACGTTTCATAGGGAGTACGTATGCTGATACATTCTGTAATCTATTATAGTTTATTGGATTTGTTTGTATTTCTAATATAGGTTGCCTCACATTATACGTAGGAGAAGGTGAGAAAGAAAACTGTGATGGATCATATGATCTTGACTAAGCAACTCAATGGATGGTGATGAAAGCTTAAGATGTGAGCATCATGAAAATGTGTCCAGGCAACATTTACAAATACGCTACTCCTATGCCTCTTGAAAGATTTTGAACATCGACTTTAAATAAAAAAAATGTGAGTGAATTATGTATTTTGATTCTCGGACATTTTTTGTGTTTAATGTTGGTTTCTTTGGTAATGAAAGTCTACCAATCTCTTAGAATTAAGAACATGCCAAATTCCCAGCTAATCTTAATTATGAAATGAGTTGGGTTTCTAAATCTTATCTAATAAAAATAAATATAATTGGTGTTATAGAAAGCTTTTGGATTTTTGCTGGTAAATTAATATTTTTGGAAAATTCATCAAAATTTATATGTACCTATCTAATAATCTTTTCGTCAGAATATATTTTAAAAGATGGTTAACGTAAAAATATTATATCTCATGAAATAAATATGATTTAACTTTATATCTATAAAAAAAGGATTGAATTACGTAACAATATTTTCTAAATACAATAATTAATTATTTTGATGACAAATGTAGTTTGGTTTTTGATGTAGTATTTTGATTATGCAAAAAAATAAATGTTTATTAATAAGTTAGAAATGGTAGATTATAGTTTATTTGGTGAGACATTATTTGCATTATATAAACAGTCCAACTAAAAGAGTCAACTTTTTAAATAGCAACATTAATAGACTTTAAATAAAAAATTAGTAAGCATCTAAAAATACTGATCTCTCTCTCTCGGGGCGATATCCGGCGTAAACGAAGGGCCGCTTTCCGGCGTGAAAGGAGGAGAGGAAAAAGTTGTTTTCCGGCGAAGGGTAGCGAGGTTGTCCCCGTGAAGAAGAAGGCGACTTTCCGTGGGAAGCGTAGAGTGACGAGGTCTCCCAGAAGTGCCTTTATGGCGAGTCAAAGGCTAGGATGACGAGGATGGGTGACGGCGACGGTGAGGGTGCCGGAAATGGCGACGGTGATGATTTTAATGGTGTTTTCCGGGTATCAGGTGGTGGAGATGGTAAAGGTTTCGCTGTCATAGGTGTTTCTATGGCGTTGATTAGGTTCTTCGTGACAAGATTAACGATGGAGTTGGGCTTTTGTCCAATTTTTCTCTTGAGTTGGCATCAATGGCAGAATCGTTTGATTCCTGAGGTTATCTCTGTCCTTATTATGAATTATTTACTCATAAATCCGATGTTACTGGATTTGCCCTCGATTTTCTCTAAACTCAGGGTTTGGTCAACTTATTACTATGAATTAGAGGATAGATTAGCTTTCATCCTGATGGATTGGCATATCTTTCTCTTTCACTTATGCTTTGCTTGCTTGGAGTTTCATATTCGAATGACCCTTCTTTCGAATTCAAGTCCTTTAAGTCTTGGCTTTAGTCTCAGGATTTTCGTGAGCTATGTCGAGGTTGTCGAGTTGCTTTGGGTTTCTTTTATGTGGTTTCCCTCTGTCTGTAGGTTCCTCGTACTGTTTCCCTCTGTCTGTAGGCTCCTCGCACTGTTTCCTCCATCACTCTCTGGTTGGATCCATAAGATTGTTGGGGTTTGTCCCTTTGATATACCCTTAAGTTTGTTCAGGTCCTGTCCACGGGTCGTGGCTGCGCTGTTGTTAGCTCAGTCGACGCCTGTTCAGGCTTTATGCTCCTATGGTCTATGGTGTGTGGTATGGTGGGTGGTATCCCTACCAAATATATGGGTTGATGACGATTTGGAAAATGCTTCCTTATCGTTTAAGATTTGGCAGAACCAATTCCATGCTTGGTCTTGGAAATTAAGTGCGGTTTTGGGTAGCTATTACAATGCAATTCCATATTTAAAAAGAGATGAATTAATGGTTAGCCTGACATTACAAGGCTCCACCTTAGTTCTTGTCAAGTTTGGGATATTATCCTCCCTCATGATGTCTCTTAGTCTAAGGTTTATGATACATGGGGTGAACTTAATCTCCCTGCTAGTTCACGGGGTTCTAGTTCAATCTTATTCTAGGTATTGGTTTTCAACAAAATGGATTCACTTTCGTTTATGGTTAACCTATTTTCCACAAATTTCTGTGATCTCTGTCATGTTTTCCTCTGATAGTCGAGGCAGGTTTTGTTTCCTAAGCATGTTAACAAGGAATTATTCTTATTTGGTATTGTCAATGGTAGCAAAGTCTAATGTGAACATGGGGGGTAGTTGGGGTTGGTTTGAATTCAAAAATTCCACGTCTCACCTAATCCTATCACCTTTATGTCAAATTCATAGGGCCCTTAATTCTTGCCAAGCTAAGATAGACTTTACGCTAAAAGCAGGATTCTGTGTCTTACTATCTGTGGTCTATGTTGACTTAGCAGGAGTACTATTTATAGACTCAACTTTCGGCTGTGAAGTTGACAAACGTATTATGTGCTCTATGTTTAAATGTCAGATTATTTTGAGGATATATAAAGGGGTGTTGATCCTTTACTTTCCTCACCATAATTCCAGTGACCCTATTCTTCTCTTATCCTCTTAC